>PVIA01008690.1:0-69047 GCA_004024845.1 Tonatia bakeri
GTAGTGGGTCCCTGCCCCAGGACCTCATGGTGGGGCACAGTCTCCTTGGACCCCGGCACCGCAGGCACAGACCTAAACCTAGCGGCTGTTAAGGTCCTGTGAGAATTTGTGTGACTTAAAAAAAACAAAAAGATTCACAGGCTTCTCCCTGGCCAGTGTGGCTCATTTGGTTGGAACTTCGTCCTGTAGCTGAAAGACTGTGGGTTCAGTTTACTGTCAGGGCACATAGCTAGGTTGTGGGTCCGATCTCCAGTCTGGGGGTACAATCCCCTCTATAGGAGGCAGCCAATCGATGTTTCTCTCTCTCTCTTTTTCTCTCTCTTCCTCTCTCTCTAAAAGCAATGAAAACATGTCATCAGGTGAGAATTTGAAAAATAATTTTAAAGATTAACTGCTTTCAAATATAAAAATAAAAGTATAATTTAGAAGTGATAATAAAAGTTAAGAATTGCTTAAATGGCCCTGACTGGTGGCTCAGTGGATTGAGTGCTGGCCTGAGAACCAAAGGGTCGCTGGTTTGATTCCCAGTCAGGGCACATGCCTGGGTTGCAGGCCACAGCCCCCAGCAACCGCACATTGATGTTTCTCTCTCTCTTTCTCTCTCCCTTCCCTCTCTAAAAATAAATAAATAAAATCTTTTAAAAAAAGGCAAATGCAGTGACTACTTAATAAGTATGAGTTGCCTTTTGGGGTGATAAAAAAGTTCTGGAACTAAATAGTGGTTATGTCACACTGCATTGTGAATGTACTTAATGCCACTGAATTGTACTTTGAAATGCTTGAAATGATAAATTTGGTGTTATGTATATTTGACCGCAAAAGTAAACACCTCAACTACAATGCAAGTCAACTCCTATATAATTACATGGAGCTCACATTTGATGTGGGGTTTGGGTGATCTTCAGTGTATCAATTATGATGTAGGTGGGACCCCGAAATACAGTTGCTCCAGAAGAAGCAATAGTTGTTAATGATACATGTTCTCCTGTCACTGGGCACCTTATGGAGTGACAGTAAATGAGCAGCTTTAGGGTGGGGGTGTGGTGAAGCGCGGAGTACAAACCTCCTCCTCATCTTGCCGTTTGGGGCCTGGGTCTATCTATGCTTTCCACCCTGAGAGGTATCAGTTGCCTGCAAAGGTGGTACCCTCCTGCAATGCCACAGAATGGACACTGAGGGGCAGCAGAGAGCCAGGCCAGGCCGGGAGGGCCCCCGCCCCGCGCCCCCGGGGGCAGGGGGCGGGGTGCCGGGGCTGTCCCTACATCAACTGCTCTCCCCCCCAGTCCCCCACCTCTGACCAAGGATGCTTGCCACCAAGACAGTCGCTTCAGCTTGATTGTCAGAAGATGGTGCCATTTCTCTAAAGGAAATCGTTTTACAAGTAAAACCTACTATTGTACAGGTCCTTCCAGAGGACTCTTTAAGAACGTTCCAGCTAGACCAGTTTTTACATGTTTAACACATTTGATCATTTAAAACAATTTCTTGTTTTCTTGTTTTCAATTTCTCTAGCCAGTCCGTGGCTGACTTCAGAGGCAGACCTAATAAAACTCACACCCTTTTTCATGGGGGTCAGTCTCAGACGTTTCTCCTGACATGCATCATGCTGGTAAGTTTAAGAGGCCAGAACACTTCAGCAGCAGCGCGGGTGGTGGCACAGACTGCTTCTCACAGAACTGAAGTTAGCTTTGTGCCACAAATGCCCCCGGAGAAAACCGCCCCGTAGAAGGCAGTGATCATCACAGGTCTCTTCTGAAATGCCCTAGCTGCTGCTGAACAAAATGCCTCAGAACATGAGTAGTTCAAAGCAAGCATTACTATTGTTGTTGTTGTTTGGGCTGGGCTCAGCCAGATGGTTCTTCTGCTAGTCTGTGTGGCTGCAGTCTGGGGGCTGGGTAGTCCAGGTCCCGATGACCCCACTCGCGTGCCTGGCGTTTGGCTAGAAGGTGAGGGCAACTGGACACCTTAATCTCATTATCCAGCAGACCAGTCCTGTGAAGTGAGGGACTGAATTGTGTCCCCCGAAATTCATTATGTTGAACCTTTAATCCCCAACGTGACTGCATTTAGAGCTAGGCCCTTAAGGAGGTAATTAGGTTAAAGGAGGCAATAATCATAGGACCCTGATCTAATAAAATCCACATTCTTACAAGAAGACAAAGTGACAGCAGAGTCCCACAGCTCTTCACGTATGAACACAGAAGAGGCCCTGAGAGGGCCCGGGGAGAAGGCGAGTGTCTGCAAGTCAGGAAGAGAAGCCTCATCAGAAACCAGTCCTGCCAACACCCGGATCTTGTACTTGAAGCCTCTGGAACTGCAGAAATCGTTCTACAGGGGTCCCCAGCCCTGGGGCGTGGACCAGTACTGGTCCGTGGCCTGTTAAAAAACCATCCTCAAGTGAAAGTCACCTAAGCTCTGCCTCCTGTGTGTGCCCCCCACCCACCCTGTCTTCCATGAAACCTGTCCTGGTGCCAAATAGACTCCTATTCTGTTACAGCAGCCCAAGCTGACAGTACCAAAGGGTTTCTTAGTTAAATAAGTATGAAAAATACATGTTCAGTATGACCTTCACCCCTTGGAAATTCATAAAGCTCCGTGGCCTATTAAAGGTTCAGAGAAGTTCTCATCAAAGAAACCTACAGTTCAACACAGTGTTTCCTGGTTTCATTCAAACATGAGGCCCTTTACCAGCATCCGCGATCAGCGTGAGAAACTGTATTCACTTCTAGGCCTGCTGCAGCAGACGGCCACAGATGTGACGGCCTTCTTCTCTCACAATTCTGGCCTCCAGAGTCAGAGAGCAAGGCGTTGGTTGGCAGGATTGGCTCCTTCTGGACCTCCGAGGGGGAGCCCTCCGTGCCTCTGTCCTCGTTTCTGGATGTTGCCAACAGCCCTCCGTGTCCTCGGTTTATAGCTGCATTACTAGCTCCTGCCTCCGCCTCCACCCTCCCATAGCCTTCCCTTCTGTGTCTCATTCTCAATCCCTCCCCTTTCTCTTCTCAGGACCCCAGTCATTGGGTTTAGGGCCCACCCTAAATGCAAGATGATCTGGTTGTGTCGCACTGCATTGTGAATGTACTTAATGCCACTGAATTACACATTTTAAGGCGGTTAAAATGGTAAATTTTATGTTATGTACATTTGACCGCAAAAATAAACACCTGAACTGCAATGCGAGTCAACTCCTAGATAACAACATGGGACTCCCATTTGATGTGGGGTTTGGCTGACCTTCAGTGTATCTAATATGACGAGAGTGGGGCCCCGAAATAAATTGCCCTAGAAGAGGCAAAGACTCTTATTTCAAATAGTTCACACTCAAGTTTACAGGTCAACCCTTCTTTGGGGGACCATAATTGACCTCCATGCAGAAGCCAAAGGACGCCCAATGTGGTTGGCTGAGCATGGACACAGAGCAGGAGTGAGTGGGACCCCTCGAGGTGTCTGCAAGCTGAGGGTCTGTCCCCTCCAGGGGATATGCTGGGAAGAGCGCTCTCTCAGACACATTGCTGTTTGGGGAAAGTCAGGACTTACTGTTCTGTTTACTCAAAGCCTGAAGTGGACTTCCTGACCCTGTTCTTCCTGCTTTGCCCTGGAAGATAGAACCTGTCTTTCTGGAAAACACTGATGCTCAGCCATTGTAGCAATGTGGTAGGCAGGCTCTTACAGGGCTGTACTTCTAGAGGCTTCCTCCCGAGTCTTCCCAAAGCTCTGCTTCCTCCATGCCTCTCTCCTGCCCAGAACACTCCATCACCCCCCAGCCTCCAAGAGGAAGTGAGACCCCCTCCCTGCAGGTACAGCCTTCTGGGCTCCGTCTGGTGGCCCCTCTTGCTGCCCTGGTGTCTTCTATCTGGATTGCATCCGCGCCCAGGCAACCCGCCACCTGTCCACACTCTGTTTGCCTACAAGTCACTCTGCAGGTGAGTTTCCGGATCTGCAGGCCCCTGGAATGCAAATGACCAGAGAGGGCTCTGACCTAACCGGGTGGGGCTCAGGAGATGGAGCATGTGCATTTGGAGGGGAGGGACCCATATCTTTCATCACTTCCCCAGGCCAGTTCTTCCTGACTTAAAAGGCTAAAAATACTAGTTTACAGCTAAGGCTCAGTGAAGAGCTCTCTCTCAGAGCAATAACCCTGGGCAAACTAGGTCTGAGGTGGAAGAACCCCTCTCCCCACTCCTTCTGAGTTGAGGGGACCCTGCTGGGAGGAGAGAAGGGTCAGTGGTAGGTCCCAGTCCTGGGGGGCACAGGCATTTCAGAGGGGTCACCGCTCACAGGATGCGCCAGGGATGGAGCAAAGCTGGCTCCATGCAGAGTCCCAGCACCACCCCGTCCCCCAGCCGCCACCCTGTAGATGCCTAGCAGGTCACGGGGGGGCTGGGAGAGAGAGCTGGAGAGCCCCGAGCCCTGTGACACGCCCCCCCACACCCCTCCCCCACAACCCCATGGTTTGGCTTCTGGCTGGCCCCGTCCAGAAGTCCTGCCAGCACCCTAGACCTGCACACTTCCGGGGATGTGCCTTTGGCCCACCGGGTTGTGTTGTGACAATAGATTGATGGCTTGTCTCCCAAATCAGATGGTACATTTTTTGCAAGGAGACACCTATCGAACTCCGTTGGGATTCTGTTGGAGGGCCTAATCCTCCCCAAGAGCACTGTATCAGCCCGCTGGGGCTGCCGTCCCAAAGCACACAGACCGAAGTTTAAACAAGGGACACGTGCTTTCCCACCGTTCTGGCGGCTCGGGTCGGAAACCCGAGACGTCGTCCCTTCCGCTGGCTGCGAAGGAAGCGGCTGCTTCAGGCCTCGCTCCTCGGTTTCCAGTCCAGACGGCTACCGCGATTTACGTGCGTCTGCTTCCGAACCGGCCCTTTCAAAAGGACAGCAGTCACACTGGACGAGGGCCCACACAGTTGACCTCATTCTGACTGTCTCCTCTTTAAAGGCCCAGTCTCCAAACGCAGTCGCATTCTGAGATGCTGGGGTTAGGATTCTAAGGGGACACACTTCAGACACCCAGGAATAAATGAGAAGGGTGGACGGGGTAGTGGGGGGCGCACGCAGGCAGAGGGATCGTGGCTTGACTTCCAGCCTCTCAAGGCCCGTCTGCACTGGAGATCCCTCAGAGCCCCGTCAGGCCACTGCACAGCCACCAAGCAGGCCTCTGAGGGGCCTGGGGTGGCCCGCCCGGGTGGCCAGCCCCTCCTCCCTGGGCTCTGAGGCAGGCCCATGCTGGGCACACTGGGTGGGGGGGCCCTCCCACCCCGAGCCCCCCACCCCATCCCTCTCAGAAAGCTGGCAGGCCAAACCTAAGGGTGGGGACAGACCAGGGCAGACCCTAGAGATGGGGGTGGCCTAAGGACTAGGGCAGCCCGTGGTGGGGGTGGGGGGTATATAGCGCCCCTTTGTTTTGGGGATGGACGTGGGAGGGGTCTCTCAGTTCAACTGCCTTCCCCCTCCTGAGTGGGTGTCTGGGTGGCCCCAGGAATCCTATTTGCATACAAGGCCCGGGCTTTTGGGAGGCTAGGAAAAAGGAATTTATTTTAACTTGCAAATTTGTTCTGGCACTTAAAGTAGTATTTACTCATTGTTGAAAGGACAAGTGAAGAAAAACTTGAAAGAAAAAACTTGCCCAGGACCCACGACTAGAAATGTCTGGCTCTGGGTCCTCACTCACTATTTAACTATTTAACGGCATTCACGATCTTCTCTTCATGCGAGCAGGACAGGGACTGCAGGGCAATCAGCTAGAAAAAGCAGTGCGCCGAGAGAAAACAACTTTACGTCACTGACTATCTCACAACCCAAAGATCATTCATTTTTCACCTTCTATTTCTGTGACTACTAATACATTTGAACACTTTCCTTTGTTTATTAGTCATTTAGATTTCTTTGGTGAATGTCTGTTCCAGCTTTTGCGCATGGTGTTACTGGGTATTTTGCAGTGCCTGATCATCTGTTTGGGATCTTAACATACACAAAAAGATGAACTCTTAGTCATATTTGTAGCAAATATTTTTCCCCCCAGTTTGTGGTTTGGTCTTAAAATTTTTAGAGCGTTTTTTGATCTATGTCTATTTTCCCCTTCAGAATTTCCTTACTGGCTTTTATGTTCAGAAATCCCTTCTCCCTCCCAAAATCAAATATTTCCTTTTAGTTTGCTTTGGATCTTTCTCTTTCTCTTTGCATTTACCTCTTTAAAATCTAAAAGTGAACATGAGAAACTAACCTAGTATTTTTCCAGATATTGAATCCTTAACCAGTTGTCCCAGCGCCATGTTGTAACTCAGCCCCTCCACTGTCTCAGTGTCCCCAAAGGCAGTCCGTCACCTGCTTCACGCCAGTGTCCAGGAGAAACACACACACACACACACACACACACACACACACCCTTACATTCCCCTGGCTGCCAGCACTCACACAAAAGCACTGGCGAACAAGGTGTGGTTTCCGATGTGGTGGAGAAGGTGAGGGGTGTACTCCGGAGACCTTGGCACAAACAACTTAAAAATTCCCTCTAGATGTTCCTGTTCTGTGGAGTCTTTCCTGCTGCACCCCCAGGGAGGCCTGGCTGCTCACCTCTAACTTGGCCCGCCCTTCCCAGGAACCTCAAAACCCTCGCCCCCATCTCCTGCAGAACAACTGGGCTGCGGGGGGGGGGGGGGGGGGCAGCCCAAACCCAGCTCTTTCCAAACAAAGGCCCTCGGGCTAATGGCAACCACCTCCTTAGGAAGCTGAGAATGCCTTTGGGGTCTCAGCCCCGACCCCCTGGGGCTGATTAACCTGTTTCTTCCAAACAAACCCAGTGGATATTCTAGGTGGAGTTCTTCTACCATCTGCTAATGACGCCCGGGTTGCTGTCTCGGGTGTCCTGAACAGGCAGGAAGCGAGAGTTTGGGAGGATCCCAAATCTGGAGACCCCCTTAGAGAGCTCATATGAAAAGAGGCTGCCTTGGAAGCTCTAGACCAGCCAGCCAAAGATGCAAGCCTCCAGGGGCCTTCTCAGGGGCCCCTCAAGGTGGCCTCACTGGCAGCCCACAGTGCCACCCTTCTCAAGGTGGGCGGGGCCGTGAAGGACATGCTCTGGAAGGCTCCAGGCCCACATTCCCAAGAGCTACCATTGGAGGCCAAGGAGTGGCCAGATCCCAATGGCCACCTGGAGCAGCTAGAGTAGTGACCATGGCCAACAGTGCCCGTCACAGCAGCTGCAGAAAGCAGGTGGCAGCATCAGGGACTCAGGAGAAAAGAGGGCTGGTACCCCTCAGGTGGGGGGGACACCAGTTCTACAACACTGGTCTGCAGAGTCAGGCAGTGGTTGAGGGTCAGGGGTCACGGGCTTGGGCGGAAAGCCTGGCCCTTGCCCCCGCTCTCCCCCACCGTGGCTGAGCCACCATGGCCTCATTCACAATGGGTGTAATGACAGTACTTACCACAGGTGTTGCGGGAGGACTGGGTAGCTCAGTGACTGAATGCATGTGTAGAGTGATGACTTCATAACGGGGCATCACCATTAGATGCTCTGTCAGCTCCCCAGGATCTGAAATCACAGCGTAAGCAGAGCCAAGTCCTCCTGATGGCTGGTGCAGGGGGGGACTCCTTCCCTTACTTCTTCCAGCTTCTGGTGGCCCCAGGTGGTCCCTGCCATGCGGCACTCCAGTCTCTGCCTCTGTCTCCTCGAGCCATCTCCCATGTCTGAGTCTTCTCCCTTTCCCCTCCCCCTCACTGTGTCATTTGTACCCTTGAGGTTTTATTTTATGGAGATGAGTGAGTCAATGTTACGGAAAGAATTTATTGCATGCGCCGCCACACAGGGCCATGTAAGAAAGAGACATCAGGGTGGCCAGGGGGCAGAGGGCTGGAATGAGGGGAAGGCCTGGGCTGGAGCCTTCACTGGGGTTTGCATGGGAAAGGCAAGACAGGCAAACGGAACAGTTCAGGGTCAGCTGGTTTGAACAATGCTGATACACGTGGAGCTAAGGCAATGGTACCTGGTAAGGTGATGGTACCCGGCCCTGGGATGACCCTGGGCAGGGGCAATAACAGATAGGAAGGTGTGTGAGGGCTCACCCTCAGATTGGCCTGTCTGCGCAGGAAAGGGGCGTTCCAGAAGACTGATTTGCAGGAGAAAGGTAAATAGTTTGGCCAGTGGTTTGGCTGTGATTAATGGATGCCAAATAGACATATGGAATCTTTAAAAAATAAATAAAACAAAAACAAAAACAAAAACAGTTCTTCTCTTGTGTGAAGACACTAGTCCTTGGATTCAGGACCCACCCTAACTCCGGAGGATCTCAAGACCCTTAATTTAACTCCGTCTGCCAAGACCGGCCACATGCACAGGTTCCAGGGTTGGGATATGGACATGTCTTTGCCGGGGCGTGTGGGGGGCACAATTCAATCCACCACAGACTGCAGTTGGCTAAACTGGTTTGTAGTTCTCTGTTCACTGGTGTAGCTCCTGGGCGCAAAAAGACAGTTTTTGCTTTTTCAGGTGATGAGCCCTATAGTGGTCAGTCTGAGGAGGTGGCGTTAGCTGAGTGCCCTTACCAAGGAGGAGTCTGAGGCAGGGTGTGGGAGGGACTCTGTGTGGTGGTTCCTGGACCAGGGTGGACAGCAGTCTTGGGATGGAGAGGCCTAAGCCAAGGCAGGAGGGAGCACGAGAGCAATGGCCCCAGTGGCCATAGGAACCATGGTGTTGGGGGTTGGTAGGATGATGGGGCCTCAGGTTCTCTGGAACTTTTAGGCTAGGGATGCTATTCCTTAAGCTTTCTGTGGCTGTGTAACAAAAAGCCCTGGCTCAACTGGCTGAAATAATTTGGAAACAAATCTCCCATTACAGGAAGTCTGGTGGCTGGGGGCTTCGGGTACAGTGTGATCAAGGCTTTGCCCTGCTTTTCTGCATTCCTTCTGGCTCCACCATCCTCTATGTGGGGCTTTTTCTCAGGCCAGGTGCCCTTGTAGTCACAAGAGGCCCAATGAGACATGATTACAGACAAGAGCAGAGGAGGACCACATGTTCTTGGGTCTGCTAATGAGCAAGGAAACTTCCCAGAGGCCCTAGCAGACCTCACCTCATTCCCAGGTCTGGGCATGATCCATTCACCATCCCTCGAGCAGGACTGGGGACAGATCCCTTATTTCGCTATGTACCTCCTGCTGTGGGCACTCCAGATCAGTCATTCCTATCACCCACACACTAATCCAGAGGGCTAGAGGGTCTAGGGCTAACCCACCTCAAAGGCAAAAGGCCCCAGATGCCCCACGGAGCCTGGCAAAGGGGCCACTGCCCCGGAGCACTCGCCCTGGTGTGGGCAAAACCGAGAGTCGCTCACGGCGGCAACTACAGGTGTGCGACTCACGGGGCAGGGCATGGATTTCTGCTGAGTTCGGCCTGGGAAATGACCGGGAGGCACCACAGGCACATGTCCCCTCCAAAGGAATCTTGGGCTTACTTGGGAGAAAGACCCCTGAAAGGGCAAATCATCTGTGAGCCCCTGGCAGCAGCCCGTCCAAAATAGGAGACTCCTCAGCATCATCGCGCTCAGACTCCTGAGTCTTGTCTTCCTCGGGGTGTCCCGACCTGTGTTCTTTCCAGCGCTCCCAGCCCAGCTGAGCAAGGAGACGTGGAGATTCTTTATTCTGAATCACCAGGGTTAATCCGTCTTACTTTATCCGGGCTGCAGGTTTGGTGACCAGTTCGCAGACAGGTATCTTCTTCCAGTGACCTCACCTGGAGGAGGGGCCGGAGAGCTCAGTGGGTCTCTCTTCCTAGGGCACTAACCTCATTCACTGGGGCTCCACCCTCCTTACCTAATCCCCTGCCCAGTCCCTGCCTCCAAACGCTAGTGCACTGGGGACAGCTTCCAACATATGAGTGTGCGGGGGGGAGGGTTTGGATACAAACATTCGTCTATAGCACCCACAAGGAAAGACGGTCAGGGCCACCCCAGGCCCTTAGCCTTCACCTGTTCCTACTCACCGCTGCGGGGACACTGACTCTCCACAGAAAGGCTGGTGTGTGGACAGGGAGCTGCTGGGAGTGGTCAGTCCCTTATAAAGTTTATTATAAATTAATAGCTGCATCCCATTCATTCTCTTTGGTCAGAGTCACGACCATCTTGATTCCTTGTGGCGCCTGCACCTGCACCTGCACCTGCACACACACCTCCGCCCTTTTCTCTCCTTATGTACCTGCAGGCGTTGCTACCAATAGTCCCCGGGGACTGAGCCCACTGACACAGCCAGTCTGAGGTTCAGGACCCTTGCTCTGCAGGTGCCTGTGACATCTCTAGATGCCCACAGCCCCCTGTGACCTCATCGCCCGGACAACTCAGCCCAGCAGGGCCATCAACCAGCTCAAGTACAGAGGGCCTGGATGACCACCGAGCCCTCGGGAAAAGCCAGCGTCCCCACACATGGTGACCGCAGGTCTTCAGGGAGCCCAGCAGCGGGGGCCCAGAGTCTGGCCTCCCTCCCTGCAGATGTCCCAGCAGCTAGCACTGCAGCATCGGCTGCACGGCAGGATGTAGACCCGGCCTCCACCGAGCCAGCCGCCTCCAGGCCTGCGACAGCGTCTGGGGCCGAGGGCCAGCTTGAAGATGAAGCTGTGGCCGGGCACAGGCAGCAGCCCAAGGTGGCCATGGGCCAGCCGGCCAGCCTGGTTCCAGACTCCCCAAAAACATCCGTGAGCCTCCAGAACCCAGTGTGGAACAGGCCAGCACAAGATGCGAGGATGACGCAGAGCCCTCGGGTTTCCCAAAGTGAACCCCTGGTTCAGAAAAGGACGCCACGAACAGCGAGTGTCTCAGGCAGGGAGGAAGACTTGGATACGCCTACCCCTAGTAGTCAGGGACAGTTCCCCCAAAACGTTCCTGCCGTGAGCGCTGCAGACGCAGACAGCCAGCCTGATGCTCGGGCCGCCGGCACCATGACAGCTGCTGAGAAACCTGAGGGTCCAGGGGCCTTGAGCCCTGACACTGAAGCATCGCCATCAGCTGAGCCCCAGGCAGTGACCGAGGGGCATTCAGTGGACTGCTCAGGAGTCCCACAGGCTCTGCCGGTCCCCCCCTGCCCAGGAGGCAGTGCCCCGACCTTGCCTGGGGCCCCCACTGTGGCCCCAGGGTGGAGGCCCCTGGACTCCAGCCTGTACGCAGCCGTGGAGGAGAACCCTTACATGCGCTCCATGACCAGCTTGCTGGCCGTGGGTGAGGTGTCTGTCGGCTCCCTGTCAGACATCCTGACCTGGTCTGAGACCTCCGAGGACATGGCCCCAGGCCCCCTGGCATCCAGACGCAGATCTGCGACCAACCTGATGTACAGCCAGGGGCCCAGACTACACTCAGTCTCCAGCTTCCTGCAGAGTGCCAGCTCAGCCTTCTCCTGGCTGCTGGCAGGCACAGGCGTGGTCCTGCGCTCCGTCACCCACCTGCTGGAGAGGATAGAGCAGCGGACAGCCGAGGGCATCTGCTCGGCCATGCGCTACCTGACCAGCCACCTCACTGGGTTCCACCCTGGCCTCGGCTGTGACTAGACCCTGTGCAGTGAGTGCCCCGAGGACGGGCTCAGCAGCCTCCTGGGCCCTGGGACCCTTGCGCCCTGTTCCCTCACCCCACACCTGTCCTAGACACTTCTCCCCAGACTGGGCAATAAATCACCAGCAGCATTTATTTTCTAAGCGCCAGCCTTATCCTTTGTTCATGGGGTGCGGGAAGGGGGGCGTGGCACTGGGTGGAGGGACAGGAGAGAGCTAGGGTGTTCTGGAAACAGAAGTGTATCCCCTAAGGGCTTCTCGGGTGGTTCCATTCAGGGGCCAAGGCCAAAGTGCAGAAATGATAGAACCTGTGCAGGGGAGGGGTGCAGTTTAGAGGTCTCAGACCTGCGAAGATTGATCTTGGCTGGACCTCCAACCAGGTAAGTGCATTCTGAGGAAGTGAGACCTGACCCTTCCCCAGGGCTTCCAGGCCTGGCAGGCTCAGGCCGCCCTGCTGGGGCTCTCTGAGAGGGGGCTACAGCACCAAGCCAGGCCAATGTGGGTTCAAACCCCAGTGCCACTGCTGGCCCTGGGCCCATCACTTCTCCCTCTGAGCCTCCGACTCTCCTCCATAGAATGGATGGATAACAAAGCCACACTGTGAAGATGTTGTTAGATAAAAGGGAAACCTTGCAGGTCCCAACACACGCCGTGTGGCACTTAACGAGCTCCCAGATTTCAACCGCCACTATGTGCATCCTCCAGCAAGCCAGGCACAAGGTAGGAAGAAGGTGCACACAGTGTGACCAGCCATCCCAGTTTGCCTGGGACTAGCAGGGCTCCTGAGACATGGGACTTTCAGATTCAGAACCAGCAAAACTCCAGGCAAACCAGGACAGCGGGGTCACCCTAGACCAGGGTCTCTTTACATGGCTTTCACTCTTGTCTATGACTCTGTCTACCTTGGAAAAGCAGCCACCTGCTTTGGAAATCCACCAACCTACCCTCTGGCTGGATCCAGTGTCACACTGGTCACGTGGCTTGGCAACTGGAGTTCCCACTGGACCTCAGCGCCACTCCTGCCCTTGGCCGGGTGTGTTATGCAGGCCACACCCTGCACCCCTCACACTGCAGCCCCAGCCGTCAGTTCGTCCATTCCTCCCTGCCGGCAGCATCTGCAAAGGGGGCCCTTGGCTGATGCCAGCCCACTGATAAGTTTATTTGTCCTACATGGTGTCTCACAAGTTGTGAATTAATTGCTAACATTTAAAAATCCAGAGAATTGTCCTGGCTGATGTGGCTCAATGGATTGAGCACCGGCCTTTGAACCAAAGGGTTGCTGGTTTGTTTCCCAGTCAGGGCACATGCCTGGGTTGTGGGCCAGGTCTCCAGTAGGGGGCGCAAGAGAAGCAACCACACATGGATTTCTCACTCCCTCTCTTTCTCCCTCCCTTCTCTGCTCTCTAAAAATAAGTAAATAAAAATCTTAAAAAAAAAAATTCCAAAGAACTGGCCCTGGCTGGCGGCTCAGGTTGTTGAAGTGCCGTCCCGATACACCGAGGTTGCGGGCTCCATCCCCGGTCAGGGCATGGACGACAATCAACCAATGAGTGCACCACCAATAAGTGGAACAACAAATCAGTATTTCTCTCTCTCTACCCCCTTCCTCTCTCTCTCTAAAAATCAGTAGGTTTAGGGTTTTGAAACCTAAAGAATTTATATAAGCATGTGGATTTCTGCTTCTCTTGAAAAACCCAGGGGCCTTGTTACTTCAGAGCAACTGGCCGCCGAGCCACCCACTTGAAGAGAGACCTGCGGGCCTGCACCTGTCACTGATGCCACAGGCCTGGCCCCAGAGGCCCCTGTTTGCCACTCCTACCCCGAAGGTGGCTCCTGTGAGGAAATCTGATATCAGGCCCCAGGGGGACACAAAGGTGAAACAGGTGTGTCAGCCGCCCCTTTCTGCTCTGTGGGTGAGCCGTGAGCTGTTTGCATGCAGTGAAAGCATCGATTCGGAGGAAAGAGATTGTCAGTTTAGATCAGGCCCCCCACCCCCAAGAGAAGCGGTTAAGGCAGACCTAAAAAGAAATGACAGATGGGATCCCCTGACTGAGGCCAAAAGAATAAAGGTTGAGCCCTGGCTGCTGTGGCTCAGTGGGCTGAGCCCTGGCCTGAGAACCAAAAGGTTGCTGGTTGGATTCCCAGTCAGGGCACATGCCTGGGTAGCAGGCCGGGTCCCCAGCTGGGGGTGCATGAGAGGCAACTGATTGATGTTTCTCTCTCACATCAATGTTTTTCTCCCTTTTTTCCCCTCTAAAATAAAATAAAATTTAAAAAGTCTTTTTTAAAAAGACAAAGAATGAAAGCTGAGGCAGACAGGATGGGTGCTGCAGAGGAGGTGGGGTCCAGCAGCTCCGCCTGGACAGAGCCCCGAGGAGGAGGAGAGGACGGGCGCTGACGCATGCGCTGTCAACATGCATCTCTGAAGCAGGTAAGTGCCACTGCGTGACAACTGCTGCTAGATACTGGGGCGGTAAAGGCGAACCCAACATCGGAAGGGATGGCGACCAACCCTGACTGGGTGAGAGGACTACCGACCAGCACCGCTGCCGAGTGTGGCCCGACCCAGGGCTCAGCCTCGTCCTCAGGGTCATGTCTTTCCAGCCCCACCCTCCCGTCGGCACTGGCGCCATTCCCAGGCAGCTCAGCCGCCTTCCTGGAAAGAGAGAGGCCCTTGTTCCCACTGGCTCTAGCAGGAGAGTCCTGGGGGAGGATACCAGTGGGCCTACACCAACCACTGAAGCCACAGGAGTGGGACAGCAGGTCACCTGGCCTGGGCCTCACGCCCACCTCTGGGGCCAGGGTCAGCCCAGAACTGGGGGATCCCCTGGAAGCTTGTTAAAGTGGGCAGAGTTGTAAAGGTCATGGCCTTGGGGTGCAGGCTGCCTTGAATCCTGGCTCCACCTCTTACTAGCAGTGTTGCTTTTATCCCCCTGGGCCGCAGCTTCCCCATCTGTGAAGTGAGGATAACAGCACCCACTGCGGTGGGCTGTTGTGAGGATCGAGTGAGTTCACGAGTCAGGTGAGTGCACAGAGCAGTGCCTGGCGTGCAGTTGGGCGCTCGCTGTGTGAGTGGTCGTTGAGATTCTTGTGGCAGGGGCCTCTGTGCAGCTCTGTGCCGCCACCCACTCTCCCGCCTGCTCCCGGCCTTCCTCTTCGCTGGGGGGTGAACAGCTGTGTCGGCAAATCCTCCTGGCAGCACATCTTCTGTGCAGGTGGGACCCCCAGGAATGCAGGTGCCAGCGCACCTGGGGAGGAGGTCAGGGCTGCACACTCAGGGCTGAGAAGTCCAACACGGAGAGAAGTGGGTGCAGCCCCATACCAGGAAAGGTGGCTGGTGAGGAAGGGCCCGAAAGCAGGAGCTTGGGGAAAGGTCCCATCCCCAGGCAAGAGGGAGCAGTCAGCAAGACTCAGGAGCAAAGCAGCAGTGGCCAGCGCATCATGGGCACGTGGGCCGCCTTGTCGGACGCGTGAAAACGAACAAGGGGAGCGGTACTGGGGAGAGGCAGGGGGTGGGCACAGAAGGTGGTGTGCGGGGGAAACAATGAGTGGTCAGAATAACAGGGTGGCTGTATATGGGGTATTCTTTGGTGCTGAGAACTGAGGCATGACAAATTTACAAATTTACCCCCGCAAAGCTGGCACCTCCTCACTGCTTCTCCTTTATGTGCGCGGGCTACCACCTGACAACCACCTGTATTTCTCTAGGAGAGACAACCATCTTTCTGGGCGTGTGTCCGCCACTGAAAGGCTGGCCAATAAGCAGAGGACCTGCTTAAAGAATCATTTCAGCTGGGCCAGGAGCCAGCGGGCGGGCACAGCGGCCTAACATCTGAGCCCAGCAGGCACTTGGCTAAGGGAAGGGCAGCGACAAGTCCTGGCAGATGGCAGAAGGGACACTGCGGTCTCCTCCCCAGGGCGGACTGCCCCCTTCAGTGAAGGACTTGTCTCCCTAGCTGCTGTGAGTGCTCTCAGTGTGCAGCCCCTCCAAAGGGCCACTTGGCCCAACGTCATGCCCCCAGGTGGCCCGATCCAGCGACTGGTCTGTGCAGGGGTCGAAGACCTGACTGCCCTGGGCCAGCTTGGAGCAATTCCAGCTCCAGAACTCCTGGGGTGCGGGTGACAGGGGTGATGTGGGGTGTGCCTTGCAGGTTCCCTCCCCCTCTACACGCTCCAGCTTCCTTCCGGCTCCGGGCCTGTGTTCAGGAAAACCCAACCTGTGACCAGAGACTGCTATTTTCCCCATCTGAGATGTGTATGACTGGGGAGTGCAACCCACAAATTCAAACAATGTTAAAAGTTCAAAGATTTTGTTTAGAAAGAATCTCTCTTTTTTGGTAAGAAAATGTAGAAATTTGAGGCCACTTAGAATAGGGTAAAAATAAAATAAATCTTTGTCGGCATTTTTACTTGTTTTGAAAAGACAATATCCCTGTTTAGTCTATGGCCACTTGGCTAATTGGTTCAAGTCGCTACAGGACTGCGGTCAAGTTCATGGGTTTGGCTGGTTGAGGTACAGATTCTATCCAGGAAAGTGTCTCCTGCAGAAAGAGATCATAGATAGGGCAGCTCCACAGGGAATGAGATAGAGTGTAAAGGTAAACTAAGGTCTCCAGTACATATTTAAATATTTAAATGACAACCTGGACCCTCTCTGGGCCGCGAGGCAGCCCTGTTTCTTAGGTCTCCTGGATCTTGAGCTTGGAGCTCCTAGGAGCATGGAGTGTGCCCTCTGCTGGAGAGAAGGCCCCCCTGGTCTGCACCGAGAGGGCCCCAGCACACCCAGGGAACCCTTCAGGATTTGAGGTTTATCTTGTGAGAGAAGTGAGTTAAATAAAAACTTTTTCTACTCACAACACTTCTAACACCGAAAGTGCAGGTTTTCCAGGCCAAGCAATTCTTTGAATCTCTGGGTGTCCTACAAGTCACTTCTGACACCAACCGTCTGGAGTTAGTAGAGACCCGCAGGTTAAGTCTCACGAGACCGCATCGCTAAAGCTGCCAGCCACACACAGTGGGTCCCCAGGTGGCCCGCACTTCTGCCCGAGTTAGCTACAGGATCCGGGGTCCCACAGCTCCCTCCTCAGTTTGGGTAACTTGCTGTCACAGCTCACAGGATTCCGGGAAACACTGCTCGCTCTCGCCAGTTCATTACAAAGGGTGTTGTTGGAAAGGCTGCAAATGAGCAGCCAGATGACAAGCGCGGAGGGCGAGGTCCATGAGGGTCCAGAGCACAAGAGCCTCTGTCTCCTGGGGCTGCGCAACGCACCTTCCTAGCATGTGTATGCCTTCGACAACCCAGGAGCAATTTGAACCTGCAAAGCTCCGTTATGCAGGCATGATTGATTAAACAAAGGACTGGCCACTGGTGATTACTTGGATCTCCAGCCCCTGTCCCGGGAGGTAGGGGGTGGGGCTGAGAGTTCCAGCCCTCTCATCTCCAGGATGCCTCCTCTGGCACCAGCCCCCATCTTTCTAGAGTCACTCCCACCACTCAGGAAATTCCAAGCTTTAGAAACTGTGCCAGGATGCCAGGAGGCAGAGACCAATATATATGTCTCCTGTCACAGGGGCTCAGAACATACCCTGAGATGCCACCAGTTGAGCTAACCAACTCAGGCTGGAAACATGTCCCTTAGAAGCTCCGAGGGACAAGGCCAGGAGGGCAGAACGACACAGACCCTCTAGCTGGACGTGCTGATGTAGCCCAGCATCACAGCAAGCTTTGCGTAACAGCACTGCAACTCAGGTCACAGCAGCCTGAGGGGCCTCCAGCAAGGGCCTGCCTTGGCAGCGGCCTGCAAGGGCAGGGCTTGGCAGAGGGGTCTCCGGAAGGGCCATGTGCGTGAACCTCCACTGGCCCGCTCTACACAGAATTATCCTGAAGGGGGCACTGTGGTCCCAGAGGAGGGCCTTACTGTCTCCAAACCTCACTGTGCTCATCTATAAAATAGGTCTTCCATTTTCCTCACAGGGATGCTGTGATCAGTAACGCATATCAAAAAGAAGCAAACAGCCCTCAAGTGGCTCAGTGGATTGATCTCTGGCCTGTGAACCAAAAGGTCGCCAGTTTGATTCCTGGTCAGGGCACGTGCCTGGGTTTTGGGCCAGGTCCCTGGTGGGAGTGGGCAGGAGGCAACTGGTTGATGTGTCTCTCGCACATCATGTTTCTCTCCCTCTCTTTCTCCTTCTTTTACCCTCTCTCTAAAAATAAATAAATAAAATCTTTTTTTAAAGAAACAAACAGCACTTAACAGCAGGCATGGGGCAAGTGTCAGGTTTTTTCCCCATCCTTGGGGTGCTCTGCATTGTGTGTTGCCCCAGAGCCTCTAAATGGGAAGTGACAGACGCCCGACACAAAGCAGCTCACTTAGGCACCCACGGGCGGGTGGGCCAGGCACAGAAGGGCTGGGAAGGACCTGGGTCCAGGCACGCCCAGTGGCAGGGACCGTGGGCTGCAAGGACCAGCTCCACTGCGTCCTCTGTCTCCCTTGGCAGCTCTGCCCCCTGAGAAACAGAGAGAAGAGATACGACAGAGCCGCCCTAGTCAAGTAGCTGATTACTGAAACCTAGTAGGTCGAGGAAACGACTCCGTTCTTGCTTTAACTAGCCTGGGAACTTCAACTCTTGAACTTTCCAGCCCTGCGTCAGCGCCTGGGTCTACATCAGACCGCCAGATAACCCTCTGACTGCCCCCGAAGGGCTGGGGAAAAATGTCCAGTATCCAGACCACCTGACGTCCAGTGTCCAGACCATCGGTCATCCAGAGGGTTATCGTCTCTGACCAGTCCAGAGGCCAAGCGTGCAGGCCAGCTCTTGTCAGGGAATGCACTTTTCACTGTAGGAACCTTCATTCTTTCTTTCTTCTCCCAAACACTCTGGGTCTTGCCTAGTTGTGTTACTGGTTTGTAAATGCTCAGATGCTTGAGTATCACTGATCTCTAGCTGAAGCTTCCAGGCCCTCGTTGGGTTTGTGCAGCACTCTCGTCTGGCTCCTGCTCCTGGCCTAGTGGCTCCTGGCAGCTCCAGGCCCAGCCCCAGGACTGAGAAGAAAAACCAGTTTCCCTGCTCCAGTCTGATGAAAGCCAAGGAGAAGGATCTGACTGGCCCGGTCTGGGTCACTTCCCCGTAACCATGTGCTTTAGGCATTCTTTGGTGTGCTCCCCCCAACTCCATGGCTTAAAAAATTCCTCTGCGTCTCTGAACTTTAAATACCAACCAATGAGGAAATAGGATTCACCCAAAGCACCTGGTTTTGTTTCTAACCACCTGTAGTTTATGAGTACTTGTCAAAATACAGTTTTTGGTAGCGAAAATCACCTCCCTCCACTACTTTGAACTTGAACAAGACAAGGACGGTCCTCTGAGCAAGAGGAGGTGGCTATTATTGTTGTTACCCTGGTCAGTGCTGGGTAAGTGGAGGCAGAGCAGGGCAGGGTGTGACTGAGGACTGTCTGGGGCCCCTGTGCTAGGTTCTTTTCTCCCAGCCTGGGTTTTGGGATACAGCAGGTCATAATCTGTTAGGGGTGAGAACCGGAGGTGGGCAGGGGATGGAGCAGCCTAAGAAAAAGGCTCACACCAGAAACTCGGGAGTGGGGGTGATTCAAGCAGGCCCCTCCCTCTCCACCCCCTGGACCACAGCTGGCTCTCAAGACCGCAGCGATGGCAAGGAGGTGGATGTCACAGCACAGATGCCAGAGGAAGGCTCAGGGGTGGAGAAGGGCTCCAGGCATGGGATCAGAGTGGCAGGAGCAGGGCCCAGCGTCTCCACCTCCAAAGCAGGTGGCCAAGCGCGACAGATTTCCTAGGCGACTGGGGAGGAAGGGCATGAAAACGCCCCGCACTGCCACCTGCTCCTCGCTACCAGAGCAGGAGCCCAGGTTGGAGCCTGGTGAGAATCTAGACTGGGACAGAAAGCGGGGCAGTCAGAAGGGTGACAGCGAACAATGGTCTCTCCCGGGAGAGAAATCCCGGCTGGCTGCGGGCCACCGCGGGGCCCTCGCCGACCGACCCGAGGCCCAGCGGCACCCTTTCCCCCGCTGGGCCCCGTCCCCCTCCGGGACCCGGGTGGCAGCTCCAATGCCGGATAAGGACGCGGCCCTGGCGGCGGGGGGCGGCGAGGACAGCGGTAGGGTTGGGGCATCACCGCCCCGCCCCACCCTCTCGAAGTCTTCTGCGACCTCTGCGCGGGGGCGGGGAGAGCCAGAGGGAGAGTCTGTGCCCGTTGCTACGCAACGGCCCGGTGACGTCAGGCGATTGAGTTTGGTTCCCAAGGTAACTGGTCCGGCAGCTGGGCCGGGAACTATTTGTGTCTGTCCCCAGAGGGGCTGCGGAGCCTCCGGGGTCTGGCGCAGCTGAGGAAATGCGCTCCTGGCCCGCGGGCAGGCAGGGGACGGAACACAGAGGCCCTTTCAGCTCTCGGAGGCCAGCGACTCGGGCGGGGCGGGGCGGGGTCTGCGCCCGACCCGAGGACGCCCCTCCTTCGTTCCCTGCCGTCCTGGTTTTCTCCCCGCCCTGCTGGGGAGGCCCCCGGATGGGCAGGCTTTGTCCTACTTATAAACGCTCCTCTGGGTAAACACCTTGAAGAAAGGGGCTTCTGTTTGCAGCATCCCGCCCCGCACCCTCCCTGGCACACAGTAGGCCCTCAGCCCTGTTTCCTCACGGGGCTGTGGTTACCCTTTCAGAGCTGCCCAGCGGCTCCTGCGCTCAGAACCCCTTGTCAGGTTCTGATCGTTAGCGCCTCCGTACCTGCTCTTCGCGCCCAGGGGGGCAGCTCAGCAGATTAGCTCCACAACTTGGGGGCCACAACGCAAAAATAAAGTGAGAGGCCCCTTGTCCGAAAATCACCAAGGTAACAAGACAAAAATGACCGAGGGACAATATAGGAGGTGGGCCCCAGCCCTAACCACGGAGGGCGAACTGCAAGAGAGTAAAAGTGACAAGTACATGGGTAAACTGAGGCAGGCGGCATCGGTTGCAGAAGAGAAAGGCAAAGGTTCAAACCTGGAATGGAGGGAGGCAAGGGACCAGATAGAACAGGAGCCGAAAGACCAGCAGGTATGTGAAGACCAAGCAATGACCTGAATCCACGCCTGAGCGCTGGCCCAAGCCCACCTAGGAGCCCCTCAGGCCTCAAGGCGGTGCAGCGGGCTCTCCTCCCTCCTAGGGGCACCTGTAGCGACAGAGCGACAATCAAGTCTCTCACAATCTGTCCCTGAGGAGCCCCCAGCCCGCCTGGCCAGGCCACGCTGGACCCAGGGGCATAGAGATCTGGGCCTCGGCCTCAGAGAACGGGCCCAGTGTTGACATCCAGACCAGCCGCCTGCCCAGGAGCCTGGGTGTGCTCTGCCTGTCCCGTGCTAGGGAGGCACAGGCCGGACCCTGTAAACCCCAGCATCCCTTGTCAACAGTCTGACAGCTGAGCAGGGGCTCCGAGGGCAGGAAGCCATGGCGCCTCTGAACGCGCAGCCTTGGGCTGCCATTCCCCGGCAGTGCGGCTGCCTCCATCCATAGTGTGATTCACAGCTGGGCAAAGCCTCCACCCCTTCGGGTGAAGCAGGCTCCCTGATCCCTGTTTCACCTGCAGACCCTGTTCAAGGTGCACCTGGGCCCAGCACCCACCCAGGGTCCCCAGTCTCTCCCAGACAATCCATGGGGAACCAGCCCTGGGCCCAGGAACCAGAGCTGAGGAGCAGAAGCAGTTGTGTAGCTTGTCGGGCCCAGGGCAAAATGAAAGTGCAAGGCTCCTTTGCTCAAAATATATTAAGAATGTCAAGGAGAGGACAATGAAGAATTAAACCAATCGTGAGGCTCTGTGCCACTACCCAGGTTGCATGCTCACGCAGCCGGCCCAGCTGGGGAATCCTAGACCCCAAGCAGGCCTCCTTCCTGGGCGCAGTTCACCGGTCCCCTCTCTCAGGGGCCATCTGTTGCTGTCTCCCCCACTTTCTAACATTCAGCACATTCTGGGCATCCAGGGGGCCCTCAGAAAGGCGACCCCTGGGGGGTGCTTGGCCAAGAAAGGTCCAAAACCACAGAACCCTTCCAGAAATGCACATTTCTGCAAATGCTGGATGCTTGGCTCTCCATTCAGCCGGAGAACAGTAGCTCTGGAATGAAATGTGTGAGGTGTGGCTACACAAGATGATGAACCAAGAAGCACAGCAGCTGACTGACGAGAACGTGGCACTGACCAATGCTCAAACAATGTATCAAAACAAAACCGAGGACGTGCCTGCAGCCTCCTAAGGTCTGTGAAGAGGGATCCAAAAACACCCAGGATTTATTTATAAAAACTGTGTATTTACTCTCACATGTTTAAATTTCAGTTTCCTTCAAAGTACTCTCCATTTGATGCAACACACTTATCAAGATGTTTTTTCCACTGCTCAAAACAGTTTTTGAACGCATCAGTTTTGATGCTTTTTCGTGCTCCTGCCATTTTTTCTTTCATCTTTTCCACATTGGCAAAACTTCTCCCTCTGAAGACCTTTTTTAATGGTGGGGGGCAGGCAAGACGGTGAACAGGAAGGGTGGGACATGGGAGTCATGCTGTTTTTGGTCAAAAACTGCTGGACACTCAGTGGGGTGTGGGCAAGTGTGCTTATAAATCACCCATCATGAAATGGACAAATGCGTTGAGTCTTCAAAAAAAATGTTTTTTTTTTCACTGAAGCCAAATGCAGCCTCTCACAACAATGCCAGTTGGTACACTGATACAGATGGGTTCCTAGAACACTCACCATTGGGGAAGCCTGTACTACAAGGGGCCCACCCACCAGAAGATAGTTCCAATTTTGGGGGGTCCTCCCCCATATATCCCACCCATGATTCATTGCACTGTGCTCTCAGAACCAGGGCAAGAACTTCTGTCCCAGCCCTCTGTTCTTCTCCACCTGAGCGCAGGTCCAGCTGTCTCCCCTGCCCGGTTTCTGCTGGGCTCCCTGCAAACGCCTGCTGCCTCTGCAGGCTGATCTGAATCCTCCCTTCCTGTCAGAGTGAGTGCCCCCGCTCCCACACCGTGTAAGCTGTCCAGACCCCTTTCAGGAGGGAAGGGCTGAGAGTAGCACCCCAGTGACTCGAGTGCTGGCTGCAGCCCTCTCTGGAAAACAGTAAGACATCTTGACTGAGGGAACATCTTCCCCTTCCCAGATGCAGCCAGTGACTGAAGTTGCAAGTACAAAAGGTCCAGCCCCTTGGCCCCCGACTCAGGACAAGGATAAAAGACTGTCCGGGCTAGGGAGCAGCCCATGGGGCAGCGGAGCCCTCCCTGACACTACACTGCAGCCCCACTGCTCCTCCTGCCTGCCCCCGCCCCTTCCACAGATGCTGACCCCAGGAGAGCTCCCTGGGTGGTGCTTCTCCACGGGAGACTTCTGTGAAGTCTCCTCTCACCCACCTGGGGCACCCTGGTTGCCTCCCACCTCTTTACACTCCCTGTAACAGTTGTTCTTTCATTCATTCAACAGATCCTCATTGAAGGCCTACTGTGCACCAGATGGTGTTCTAGGTGCTGGGGTAAAACGGTAAGGCAGGCAGACACCTCAGCCTTCAGGAGCTCCGAAAACCAACCAACAATATATGTAATGCCGTAACACTGAACTTAGAATTCCTTTTTCTTTTCTTTTCTTTTCTTTTCTTTTCTTTTTAAAGAATGATATACTAGAGAATATCTGATCTGGACTGGGGGCAGTTTCTTTAGACCAAACTTCCTGTAGGCCGAGGAAGGTCTCTCTGGGAAGCAATAAGAGGCTGAATAAGAGGCCGGGCATTAACCAGGCCAGTTCGAAGTCTCTCAGGAAGGAAGTGGGGTATTGGATTCAAGGGAACAAAGGGCGAGTCTCGAAAGAGCTGCATGATGGGACATGAAACAGAGAGAAGACAGGACGCAGGGTCTGAAGAATCCAGGAGAACTCGGCTTTTGTGCTGAGTGAGTTGGCAGCCGTTGGACAGCTGGAAGCCAGCAGTTACAGACTCCAGTTCAGAGCGTCACTCTGGCTGCTGGGCAGAGAGAATGGACTCACCACCCTCTGTGTGGCATATGGCTGCCCGGTGGCCTGATTTTGTAGTTTTAACCTGCATCTGTGCAATAGCCTGCCTGATGTTTAGAGACTGGAGGCCAGCGCTGGGGCTGTCTGTGTCTTCACACTGGCCTGCACTGAGTAGGTGCTCAATAAATGTTTACAGGTTGATCATCTGACAGTTCTGTGTCTTCAGTGTTCTTCTGGAGTCTTGTTTCTCAGGCCAACATCAACCCCACCTGGGGGCTTGTGGGAAACGTAGAATCCCGGGCCTCACCGGGACCTACTCAATTAGAGCCTGAAACTTAACAAGATTCCCCCGGAAATGCAGTTGCATGGTACAGTTTGAGCACTTCTAGAGAGCAGAATAACTGGAAGGCTAGGCCAGCAGGTGTGGCAGATAGGAGGGGGGCCAGCAGGTGAGCCCAAGCACACACAGTGGGCTCACTTAGGGAGTCTCCCTTAAAAGTGGCAACCACCTTGAGTCACTGAGTTTGAGAGGAGATGGGACCAGTAATAAAGCTAACTCTTACTGAGTACTTTTCTACGTGCAGGAAACTGATTTCTCGCTCTTTTCTGTGCATTCGTTAATGTAGTCCTCACACCAGCCTGATAAAGTGGTACTATTACCGTCACCATACCCTTATTGCAAGTGGAGAATCCGATGCCCACTGAGGCTGAAGTTATTCCACAATTTTCAGCAGTTACCCAAGCATTTGGCTGTACCTGGTGTTTGCAGCAGGGTCTGTTCTGATTGGTTGCTGCCGGTCCTACTGCTTATTTAATGTTTTGAATGTTGCCCTGGTTACTCGGCTGTATGGAGGAGGCAGGATCCAAACCCTGCTGGAGCCACGCCATAAACCACGATCTCGATCCATCTAGTGCCGTCACCACCCAGAAACAGCACAGCTCAGGAACAAGTAAGGCGTGTCAATGTGCTGGTATGCTGGAAAGCACAGAATAAATGCCCAGTGCGTGGATCCCTCCCGGGCGGAAGTGAGAGAAGCCAGTTAAAGTAGGAAAGGCTGAGCTGTGAAAGGAGAGGCTGCTGTGGAGAAGCAGCTTGCTCTCTGCTTGTTCGAGGGGTAACGAGTCAGCCCCCCCACATTAGTCCCTGGAGGCTCCAACTTGACAGACACCATTAGGCACTGACCAGGTTGGCCTGTGCGAATCTCTGCCTTCTGACCGTGCCCTCCTGGTGTTCATCACCAGGTATGCTACTCCCCAGCCTTCGCCCCACTCGGCCCCACCTGCTAACTGGAAATGGACTTGGAAGGAACCCTAGTGACCAGGGGACTTTGAGATCAAGGAAAGAAGGGAAGGCAGCATGAAAGGGGGACTTATAACCACTTTCAATCCCTAAAATACCCCTGCGGAGGAGCTCTTGTTCCCATTTCACAGAGGAGGAACTTTGAGGCCCAAAGGTGTTCGGTAAGATTGCCTCAAACCAGGAAGCTAAGCAGAGGCAAGGCTGGGTCATTTGATTCCCACCTCAGTTCCCTAAGGAACCACAAGTAGGTGTCAGCTCAGCTGACCCTGTCGTCTCACTGGTGTCCCGACTTTGTTGATCCTGTATTCTAAGTGGTGGCCAGTGCCTCAACCACAACTCCACGCCCATAACTCCAACAGCCAGGCCCCATAAAGGTGGCCCCTTTTTGAACTTGAACCTTTTGGAAGTCATGGCCTCCTGCTTCATTGCCCTCTGGCCTTGAGGAACCCCCACCTGCCACCCCAGTCCAGCAGCCTCCTCATTCAGGTCCAGTCTGGGGTTTCCTCTGCTCCCAGAGGTTGGCTCCAGGCCCCCAGAGTCTTGTTTTGGTCTGCACCCCTTCTCCACGCCAGGGGCCCACGGGTCCAGACTTTGCCCCCTGGCACTCTACAGCCGGCAGCAGCACAAACAAAGGGACATTTGAACCAGTAGGAGCCTGTGGCTGAGGCCAAACCCCGCCCCAAGGTTTTTCCTCAGCTCCCACAAACTCCTTCTACGGTCTCTGAGTTCGGTTCCTTCCCCCTAAGTCAGAAACGGAAAAGGCCTCAGGAGTCACTGGGTCCAACTTGCGCTAACACTTTCCTTTTCTACAGGTGGGAAAAAAAACAAAACAAAACACCACCCCAGCACGGCACGCTGCCCCTGCATCTCCAGGCAGGTTCATAAGACCAGGACAGGGTCCGCAGTGTCCTGCACCGGACGGAAACTCCAGCTCTTGGGCGGGACCTGGGCCCAGTCCCCGCACCTCTGAAATGGGATAGGGTGTGAGACTCTGGCTGCGGTTTCTTCCAAGAACCCACCACAAGCTTCTGAGGTTCTGTATCTGGCCCAGCGGAAGGCGCTATTGAGCATCTATTTCGGCGCTCCTTGGGAGCTGCGGGATGCTCGCGTGTCTGACAGCAGGTGCGTGTACGTGATCGAGCGTGCAGGAGTGTCTACCTCGAGGTACACATGACTGCTCCATTGCGGGGGGCGGGGGCGGTGCTGTGCGCGCCCCCTACTGGCCGGCTACCACGGACTGCCACAGCTGCCAAGTGGCTGTACGCAGCCACCCCAAGGGGCTACCCTCCGGTGGCGACGGAGAGCACTAGGTGTACATGGCGGATAGGATGGCGCGCAGCTTCCGGAGCGCGGGGGCTCTTGTTCGTAGTCCCCAGTCCAACCCAGCCCTCCCCACCAGCATTGTCAGTTTTTCCCGGCCTCCCCCTCCGCCCACCAGGAGAGCTCCGGGGCAGGGACCGAGAGCAGCCCAGCCCGCGCGGGCCGGTGAGGGTGACTAGGCTGTCCCGCGCGCGCCGCCCCCCTCCTGACGCCCCCGTCCCGGCGCCCCGATGGGTTTTTCCATGACTGCATCCGGCTGCCGATCGCCTTTGTTCCCCCGTCCCCGACTGTGGCCCGCCTCTCCCGGCGCGCCGGGTTTTTTCCAGCACTCAACTGGAGCATGGCGGAGCCACCTTTCGCACGCCGGCCTCCTGCTCCCCGGCACGTGCGGTGACCCCGACAGGACCCCGAGGTCATCTGCGGCGAGCTGTGGCGTCACCAGACTCGCCGCTCTGTCCCTCCAGTCCCTGGCGCCAAGGCCTGTGGCCTTTGAGTGCAAAAAGTTGACCGTCTCCCGGCCCGTGCGCCTCGGCGCTGCGTGAGGGCGTTCTTGTGGCCCCGAGTCCCTCCCGGGCAACATGTTGGGGGGCGGGGGTCAGGCGCCCCCCACCCGTCCCCCGAGGGACAGGCGGTGCAGCCTGGACGGTAGGAGGTCTGGTGGTCCCCACCGCAGAGGGGAGCCCAGGCGCGCGCATGGGCGCGGCCCGGTGCAGCAGAGGTCTCCAGGCCTACCGTGCTGGCCCTCACGGGAAAATGGGCACTCTCGAGAACGTCAGCCCCCAGAGCCCCGGGACTGCCGGGTCTCCAGAATCCGTGCCCCGCCCCCCGCCCCACACATACACACCGCCCACCATCAGGAAGGAAAGGGAGTAGGCAGGCAGAAAAGGGGCGATGGGGCTATGCGGGGTCTCTGGAATGTTCGAGGAACCGCTGGCCAGCCTGGAACCCTAGGTCACCACGCGGGCAGGTCCCCATGTAGGATTGTGTGGCCACGGCCAGGCTCATCCCGTCCACGCAAAGCTGCGTTCAGTTTGTGGGTGTCTCTGCCACCCGCGGAGCCTCCCGGCTATTACCCGGACATGTTGGAGGTAAAAGTGTAAGAAACGAGTTGAGCGCTTTGGAGAGAGGATCGCTGAGCCCGACTAGAGAAGCCAGGCAGGGCGGCCTCCAGGCTGAGGTACAGGGGCGAGGGGACATCCGTGCTGAGGAAGGAAGGGTCCCTGGGTCAAGTGGGTGTCTGGTTCTGTGGGATTTTTGGAATCTCACCATACAGTTAAATATAGGAGGGGAGTGTGGGAGGAAAATCCGGACGGAGCTGGGGGTACCCAGACCCAGGGAGGCCCAGAGCTGCCTCACTGCGGGGGTTGGGAGGGACTGTCTTGAGATCCCTCTCAGTGCCAGCAGCTTCCCCCTCCCCGGGCGTTCTCCTGTTTCCTAAGCAGTAATGGGGGAGCCCGACGTCTCTTAAACGGCCCTTCCTCCAGGTGCCTCTTCGTTGGCTGTGCCAGCTTTGTCCTTTGGGTCCAGGCCCCACCTCCCGCTCAACCCCGTTCTCTGTCCTCAGATGCTGGACATTCTTTCCCCTCCCCCCAGCCCACCCCAACACGGGGAAGCCTGGTCCCAGGCAGCTGGGCTCCCTGTGGCTCAGAGACTAACTCTGAGTCTCCTCTGGCTTGTAAGGTTGCTTGGAAGTCTGGGCAGCAGCCCCCAAAGTGGAGGGATTTTACTGAGTTAACACCAGACGGTGGGTGTGTACAACCCCTCCACCAGGACTGCCAGCTGATAGATTGACTGGACCCCCCAGACTCACCTAAACACACTGAGGGGAGGCTGACTTTAAGCACCACGCCATCCAGTCCCCCAGATGATGATGTTCTGGCTGCCTTTTTTCCTCCCCAGACCCAGCACAGAGGTGCAAGTCATGTTTAAGATCTTAGTACAAGCGGTTCCAATGGTAACTCACACAGTTTCAGCTTGTCCTCCTTGGCCAGGGTCAGTGGTAGGCACAGCGGTTAGAAAGAGAATCTGCTGGCAGTGGGCTCCTGCTTGCTGCTCTTTGGCCTCAGTTGTCCACCATTGCCCTTCGTTCTCCCTGTTCTTGCTCAGGCTGAGGATCTTCAGCCCAGGCTTTCACCATGACCCCTCAGTCTTCTCATCTGTAAAATGGGGGTATGAATGGTGCCTCCCTCCCAGGGCCTTTATTTGAGTTAAGCGAATGTATAGGAATTCAGTATCTGTAAAGAGGCTGTGCATAACAAATGCGAAAGCATCTGCTATCATTATGGGAAGTTAAGCAGTTTGTCCAAAGTCACGTAGTAAGGAGCTCGGTTTGATGCCACCCTGCCCCAGAGCCCCTGCACTTATCCTGTGCTAGTGAAATTTTGCACTCGCAGGATTGGGAAACCGCAGTCATGTACACAGCCCATCTGTAAAGAGGGGAAACAGCGGCTGCTAGGGGCTGGGAGACATTTCTAGGGAAGAGTCCATTCATAATGGTGGTGCCCAACCTCGTTCCCACTGTGTGGCTGTTAGAATCGCTTGATAGTTTTTTTTTTTAAATTGCATATGCCAATCAAGAAAGTAATGAGAATCAGATAATCACCTTGACTGGAAAAAAAAAAAAAGCAAACTCCAGGTGCTTCCAGCAGTGATGTGAATTCTGCGTTTCTGCATTTATCGCTTGCTTGTCTGCACCCAGCACTGTCGTGGACACCGGTGGGGGTAGGGGGCAGGGAGACAATATGTGTGTCCATGCAACAGTGACACCTTTACTTGCCAAAAGGAGTAGTTCACTTAACTCACGGTTGATATCTGACAAGGACTTTGGCAATGGACTCTGAGGTGGTCTGTGATGCTCCCTCCAGGTCTTCATGCCCTGTGTAACCCTGCCCCTGAGTGAGAGTGGGATCTCCATGGGTGAGGCCTGTTAGAGGGCAAGAGGGCCAGGATGGATAGGATTTGTGCGCTTGATTATGTTACACAAAATTGGAGGCACATCCGTGCTAGCATACCCCCCTGCTGCCCACTGCCGGCTCTGAGAAAGCAGGCTGCCATGCTGGGGTCTGCCTTCGGAGAGAGTGAGATGCCCAGGTACCCGCTGACTCTGAGCAAGAAAGTGAGGCTTCTCCCTGACGTCCAAAGGAACGGAACTCTGCCAGCCACCACGTGAGCTTGCAAGCAGATCCCCGCCCCTGACTCAAGCCTCAGATGAGACCCCAGCCCTGGCCAGTACCTTGATGGCCGCCCTGGAGAAGCCCCCATCCAGCCTGCCCAAACTGCTGTGAGAAACTGATACAAAAAGTGTATACTGTTTTAAGCAGTGAAGTTTGTTATGTTGTTTTACAGCATCACAAAACTAATACAAGGTCTGTTAAGTGAACACTCCTGCATGGAACCATTAAGGAATACGAAAAACCGTAAAGAACCCAGCACTTCAGGAGCTTCCTGGCAGCCAAGGTGAGAAAAGAAAGAGCACGGCTTCACTCTTTGACAAAAAGGAAAGTAATCTTCTAAAGAGGCAGTTTGGCTGCTCATTCTAAGAACTCATGTGGACAGTAGAATCTACAAAGAGAGCCGAGCGTTTGCAGGGCCTGAACCTACTTGCGGTTCAAGATTCCTCCCCATCCTGCCTTCCTTCCCGCCTGACTTCTTGCCACATCACGCCTTCCTGTTCGCCGCCCTCCTTCTGGACTGCTTTTCTCCCTGCCCTGTCTGTTGACTCCTATGTTTCAAGGACCAGCTTGGACCTGTCATCTCTTCTGCAAAGCTTTCTTTAGATCCCAAGCAGAATTAACCTCCTCCTGACCTCCCAAATCCTTGTTAGCAAAGGTGTTATGTTGTGTTATTCATTTCTGATTTTTTATTGAGCACCTCTAAGGTCTAGGCCTCCTGTTAAGTGCAAGAGATACTGTCACAAGTACAGCCCAGGGCTGTCCTTGGGGCCTCCAGCCTGGGAGTGGCACCGTGGTCATGGGCCCACCTTCTCCACGCAGGGCCAGGCCCTCTCTGTGTCCTCGGCACTCAGTACCCCACACAGCAGTCTCAGTGCTGGTTAAGTTAGTGACTCAGACTATCTCATGGTGGGCTGCTGGCTTCTTGACAGGCTTTTGGGGATGAGTTAGCTGTGAAATATCCCCCAAGTGGCTGAATCAGTTGGATATGATCAATTAGTGATGTCATGGGAATTCACCACTCCACACACAAATGTCAGCACAAACTGACTTAGTTTGCCTGTAATGGATAAAGGGCTCGGGGTGGGGGCGGACTGTAACTGATCCATGGATTCAGCAGCATTTTCAGGTTGTCCCCAGTCTGTCCAGTCTCAGCAGTGTGGGAGGAGACGGAGCAGCCTGTGCCAGGGAGAGGAGGTTCACACGTCTGATCGACGTGCAAAAGGAATGACTTGAGCCGCAAGTTAGCAAGAAAGGGGCCAAGTCACGGCCCTGTTCGTTCTGGTTGCTCAGAAGCGCCCTCGGGTGTTCATGAAATGGGATACTCCAGCCCCGAGGAACCAGTGGCAGCCCCATTTGACAGGCCTGCTAGGGTGCTGCTGGCACTGCCAGGTGGCATTTGGAAATGTCTGAGTGTCCTGGAGGGCACAGGCTCTATGGCACTTACTTGGCTGTTGCCACCGGGAGCAGCCCCCTCCAAGCTCCTGTTGCACCCCCCGAAGCTCCCTGGCCATCCTAGGCAAATATACGGCCCCCTGTGCTCAGTGTCCAGGAAAGTGCCCCTCCCGAGCATCCTGGCCTGCAGGGAGGGATGGGACACTGCCACACAGTCCCCCAGAAGAGGGGTCCTGCCAGCCTCTTCTGAGGCCACCCTCCATGTCCTCCATCTCCCTACCGCAGCTGGGCTTTCCTGGCTGTGGCCCATCTCTGTACCCGGGGCCTCCACTCCCTCTGCTCAGATTTCCAAGCCACTCCAAAATCCTCTGGCGGGAACCCCTGCCCCTCCGCCAGACACTGCCCAGTCCCCACGGGGTCCTCTCTGCGGTGCACAGAGGGTCCTGGAATCCTCCTGGAGTTCTGCTTCTTTGCCTAGAGCTTGTTTACTCTGGACTGTGGCCTTTCCCCAGGGAGTTGTGGGGAGCCTTCCCCCTGCTCTTGGGGAACCCATCTCTACTTATTTCCTCACCTCCCTCTCCAGTTTGCCCTCCTTCCCTGCTGGGCAAGGCTGGTGTCCCCTTTTAATTTAAGCTTCAGGGACATGGTCTCAGGATTGACCCCAAGAGCCGCCCCCAGAGCCCACAACCTTAAAACATCTTCCTGTGAACCAAGCCCCTTGTCTGAGGTCTCTGCCTCCCCTGTCCTCCCCAGAAATGTGCCATTTTTGGTGTCCTATCTTCACACCCATTTTTCTGTTTGATTCTTGCAGTTTGGTGACCCAAATTTGGGCCCGACATCTTGGCTGAGGGCCTGGCATGACTTTGGCTCCCCTGTCAGACCCAGCATGAAGTTCAAATTCGAGAAGGACTACCTGCAGCCAGCCCTCAGGGCCCTGCCCCTGCCCGGCCCCCAACTCTTGCAGGAAGTCTGTGTTCTTTTTCTTTTTTTTTAAGAGTTTAATTTATTTCTTTTTAGAGAGAAGGGAAGGGAGGGAGAAAGAAAGGGAGAGAAACATCCATGTGTGAGAGAAACATAGATCAGTTGCCTCTCATCCACACCCCGAATGGGGATGGAACCCACAACCCAGTCACGTGCCCTGACTAGGAATCCAACGGGCGACCTTTCAGCGTGCCAGGCAATGCGCAACCAGTCGAGCCACACCGGTCAGAGCAAGTATTTGTTCTTAAAAAAGAAACAGGCCCACTCTACAGAGGTAACTGTTTTCAGTTTCTTGTTCCTTCCAGATGGTGTTTTCTAAGCACTGACCCTCCCCCTGCACCTGCCACCCAACGAGAAGCTCTGGTTCGTCCTGTTTGCCAGTTTTCCCTGTGTATGTATTCCCACCAGAGCTGATGTCAAGCTACCGACGTGACGTCAGTGCATGGAGCACCAAGGAGGAAGGCGGGCATTGGCTGGGGATGAGCGCCAGCTCCAGGGCACCGCAGTAAAATTGTGTGTGTGTCATGAAGCACACAGCCAGACACACGCCAATGGAGTCACAGGGCCCCTTCCCCTCGCTTCTGACCTTGCACTTAGCCAACTTGCAGGGTGGAAAGATGAAGGCAAATACAGCAGCCACAGCAGAATGGATGCATCGGCCCATCTGTCCCTCATATAAAACCACCAATTGGAAGGGTCTGCCCTACTGAGAAGTGAATGGCAGAAAACTGTGAAGGGTCATCAGATAAACTACGGGGTAAAGTGAGTTTAACAGCTAGTTAGGTGGCATGACATTTCTGAAGGCTGAAACCTTTGGTCAGAGTCAATCCTATCTCCAAGAAACAATATCTTAATTTCTAGTGGAGTAATTAGGAGTTAAGAGAACACCGATCCAGGACAGGATTTAAACTGTTCTGCCAGGGGGAGAATCTTCACCTAGTTCTTTTTATAACTTCAGATGACTGATCGAATTTCCCAGCTGGGGAGAATTCGGGAGCCCACAAAACCTGGAGAGAGGAGTCTAGTGAGAGACATCAGGTTCAGGCATGTGACCGTGACGTGTCCTCAGTCTCTTCGGAAGCCACGACATCCGCCCAGGGGTCTGCCCGCCTCGGTGGCTGCCCAGGACCCCCTCTGAGTTCCATTAGGAAACACTGGTTTTGAAAACGGGCACCGGGAAGAGGACTTCAACTCCCTGGGTTTCCGGGTGACGTCTGTGGTTGGCTTGTCACTCTGCCTCCTGGCGCCTCGGCAGGCACTTTGCTCTCCCGGCAGTCTCTGTCAGACGGAGGACAATTAGCTGACGTCCACTGTGCCCTGTGGTCTGGGTTGTTCTCCGGAAAGCTGCTCCTGACAGGCAGTTGAGATGGAGCTTCGCGCACCCTTTACGTGACAGAAGGAGACCTCGGGACCTGAAGAGCCTCGGGCCACGCTGGCTACTGTGAACCTCTCGTCTCTGTTTCATTCCTGGACTGGTCAGATAGAGGGGCACAGTGCCGCGCATCAGAACCACAGACCATTCGTTGACAGGAAAATGAGGGCTCCTGAAGTGCCCGTCGAGCCCTGACCAGTGTGGCTCCGTTGGCTGAGCATCGTCCTGCAAAGTGAAAGGTCACTGGTTCAATTCCCAGCCAGGGTGCAGGCCTAGGTTGTGGGTTTGATTCCCGGTTGGGGTGCGTATGAGAGGCAGCCAATCGATGTTTCTCTCCCTCTCTTTCTCCCTCCCCCCCCCTAAAAATAACTTTAAAAAATAAAACAAAAAAAAATTACCCATCTCATGCCTACAGCCAAGCAAGGGATTCACGCAAACACTCCAACATGCAAGTGAGAGGCCCCAGGACACCTCCCACCACAGGCTCTGCAGCAGGAGGCTGCAGACCACTCCGCAGCCCCAGGGGCTCTCCTCGAAGAAGGGGGCCGGCCCCTACCTCAGGAAGCCACCCGCAGGCCTCACCTTTACCAAGGGTACATCTTGGGCAAAGCCATCGCTAATGGGCATAGGAGAATACACAAAATGGGTGTACAAAGTTCAAGAGACTATCAGGTCGGAGCCAGGTAGCTGAAAAATCTCTTCATTTAACACAGATAGATGACACCAATGTCAGTTCATTTGTTGAGGGGCCAGCAGGAGGAGAGTGGACCCTTAGGAGGACAGGTAGCTTAGAGGTGATGCCCCTGTGCTGACAGTCAGCCCACCTAGCATAAACGGGGGTAGGGATTGGACACCTAGAACGTAAGAAGATTTGGAGTCTCCAAAGCCACCGCCCATAAAGAAATGAGGCTCCCTGGGAAGGGGCCCAGTCTCTGGATGCGTTCCTCCGCCCTGCCCTCAGGATGGGGGTTTTGGATCATTGGTAGATGTATGTTTCTGAACACCCTTTGGGATGGGAGAAGTGCAACTTTTCTTCTTTCTGGAGTTCAGAACTGAACACTTCTCAAGGGGATCCACTCACATCAGGGTAGACGTGCCTCATTCATTTAGGCTGAGGGGCGGAAATGCAGGAGACTCCACTCCTCCCAGTGGGAGGGCCCCCACACATTCCAGGGCCTTCTGTGCGGGCAGCAGGGAGCTCCAGAACAGAACTGGGCAGGGGAAACTCTTCTAGGGCTGGTGCACAGGAACCAGCATGGGCAGAGGGCAGAGGGGAAATCCACAGGGAGGGAATCTGGGCAGGGGGTGCCCTGCGGAACACAGAGGTCCTGAGTGGGTTTATCAGTCAAAGTCAAGATGAAGGAAAGACCCAGCTGCATAAAGATCAAGAAAAAAATTGGGCCCTGGCTGGTGTAGCTCAGTGGATTGAGCACAGGCTTGAACCAAAGGGTCACGGGTTTGATTCCCAGTCAGGGCACATGCCTGGGTTTCAGGTCAGGTCCCAGGTGGGGGGTGCCTGAGAGGCAACCACACTTTGATATTTCTCTCCCTCTCTCCTTCCCTTCCCTTCTCTCTAAAAATAAATAAATAAAATCTTAAAAAAGAAAAGAAATAAAAATTGGGAACAGAACAAATCGACTGGAAAACAAGCAAGGAAAATCACTTTTAAAAACCAGTAAATCTGAAAATGCCAGATGCTGGCGAGGAGGTGGGGGAAATGGATACTTTTAGGCACTGTGGCTGGGAAGTACTTCGGGACCACTGGCTGGGCGTCTCCCACTGAGGTGTTGGCACAGGTGTTCCAGAAAACAAGTACAAAGATGTTTATTGAAGCACCGTTTGTAACAGCAAAAAATGTGGAAACAAAGGAAGGACAAAATGAACTCTGACTTGCTCGGGGAGGGGGAGGCAGTCTGCACCGCAGTTGGAAGCAGTGGGCCGGGTCTCCCAGGAGTCACGCGGATAGCCTCAAAAACATAGTTTTAAAAGCAGGTTGCAAAGTGCTCCGCAAAGTGATTCCTTTCACACAAAGTGTCAAAACACACAGCATGCTATTATTCTGTTTAGAGACGCATTTATAATACGTAGCAAAGAACAAACATGCGTGGGGGTTATTTTCACCAACCTCAGCGGAGCGGCTACCTCTGAGGACTAAGAAGGGGGGAAAAGCGACCCAGAACTTTTTAGCTATTTCTATAAAGCTTTAATTTTAAAAAATGAGAAGAAAATAAGGCAAAGTATTAGCATCTATGGGATGGTGGCAGTAGGTACAGACGCCTACTCCTATTATATCTTATCCTGCGGGAGGCAGAGTAATGGCCCCCAAAGATGTCCGTCTGTGTCCTAATCCCTGGAACCTGTGAATATGCTGCCTTATGGGGTGAGAGGACTTGCAGTTGTAATTCATTTAAGGATCTTGAAAGGGGGAAATTAGTCTGAATTATCTGAGGGACCCAATGTGATCACAAGGGTCGGAGTAAGAGGGAGGCAGGAAGGTCAGGGTCAGAGAGAGAATGCACGACAATGGCAGGAGAAGTTATGGGGATGCTCTCTGAAGACAGAGGGGTCACCAGCCAAAGAATGCAGAATGTCCTTAGAAGCTGGAAAACGTACTGCCGACCGCAAAGAACAAATCTGTGGGAGGTTCTTTCGTTGTTGTTTTGTAAAGATTATTTATTTATTTACTTATTTTTAGAGAGCGGGGGAGGGAGGGAGAAAAAAGGGAAACATCAATGTGCGGTTGCCTCTCCCACATCCACCACCAGACCCGGCCTGCCACCCAGGCATGGGCCCTGACTGGGAATCAAATCCGTGACCCTTCAGTTCACAGGCCCGCACTCAATCCACTGAGCCATAGCTTGTCTTGTTTTAAGTCACTAAGTTGGTGGTAACTTGGTATAGCAGCAACAGGCAACTAATGTAGTACTTTTTTAAGACTGTGCATAATTTTAAATTGTTTGCTTTTATTTTATGCCATTAAGTTAGGAGAATGGTGGTAAGGCCTATGGCCCGTCTTGCTGTTCCCCCTCCTTCAGAGGAACACGGCTCTCAGCCACCACTGTACTGAAGAAGTCACACTGTGTGCCCATCTCCAGCGGGCCCTGGGATTCTGGGAGCCCTGGCTGCTAGAGCACGTGCTGGCTGTTGGGGTGATCCTCGCCCAGGAGAACCTCTGGAGCTGGTCCCCGCCTCCCGGGTAGATAAAGCCGCCAGAAGCTCATGGAAGTCTGAGGGTGACCGCAGAGACAGACTGGAGACACTGTGCGAGGGGGCTCCCCTAAGGACACTTCTCACTCCTCCATGCACCTCCTGAAGAGGCCAAAGAGACTGTTGGGGGCTCAGCCTGAAGAGGGTGGCCAGGCCCTCTTCCAAGGCCAGGGAGCCTCCGGGACAGGGGAGGGGCAGCACTCTGCTTGGCGGAGCCTGGACTTTGGTGGGCGGCCTCCTGGGGAGGATCACAGTGGGGGGAGGGCAGCCCATTCGTTGAAGAAACTGTACGTGAAAAGAAGGAAACTGATCAGAGAAGGGGGTAAAAGCCATCTAAGGATCCTGAAAGAGGTCTTTTCAAAAAAAGAAATACCTGTGTGTTTGTGTGTGTGTTTGTGCAGGGGCATGCAGATGGATGCACACCTATGGGTCCCAGGTGAAGGGCTGTGCCAGGGAGGGAAGCTGGAGAGAGGAGGGGACCCAGGCCACGGACTGTGGAGGAGGCTGCAAGGCCTGGAACTTGGCGCAGGCATAGAGGAGCGGTCTTGGGCAGGAGGAAAGATGATTCTTCTCTTTCCAGACTGGGAAACGAGGCAGGAAATGCAGAAACCGAGATCTGGAAGAACACCCCACCTGCCCGGAGTCCCCGCTGTGGGAGTGGGGGACCAGGGAGATGAAGGGGCTTCACTGCACCTGGATCAGCTGTTTTACAAGAGCAGTGTATTCCCACATCACTTGTGAAATTAAAAATGGACCCCAGGGTATCAGCCCCTGTGAGCAGCGCTGATACTAAGTGCTGCTAGGGTTGCTCAGCGAAGGCCCAGGCAGCTGGGGGGCTCGCTGTGGGGCGGCTGGGGCGGGGCTTGACCGGTGAGGGGGCAGGTCAGGGAAAGAGCTGAGGGGTAAAGGGAAGGGGCGGCAGGCAGGTCTTGAAGGTGCAGAGACCCCCATGGCCAGAGCGAGGCCACCCTGGGGAGGAAGTGTCAGCTGAGGAGATGCAAACCAGCTGCACCCCAACCTGCCCTCCCGCCCCCCCCCGCCCTGCCCCCAAGTCTGAATCAGGAGGCCTGCAGGAGGCTCTGGAGATTCCTTGTGCTTCAAGCTCCCCAGATGGGTAACCAGGTAACCAGGCATCCACTTCAGGAAGGATTCTGTGGGGGCCGGCATGGGGTGGGGCAGGGAGGTTGGCATCTGAGTAGGGGGACCTGAGGCCTCACCCCCCTGCAACCAAGGTAGCTCAGCATTGATGTTGTGCCTGGGAGCAGCCCAAAACCTGAATCAATTGCTGAAAAATAAAGTGCAAACACCGCTAGACTAGAATAAGAGAATGGAAGTGATGTCACTTCGAAGGAAACGGGGCCATCCCTGGCACGACTGTGCTCCTGACCAGCCAGGCCGCTCTTGGGGCCCCAGGGTGAGGAGGACGAGAGTGGGAAGGAAATGGCAGGGCCAGGGGACGTGTTGGGAGGAGAATCTGAGGACAGGACTGACTCTGGGGGCGGCACGAAGGGGAGAAAGAGAACCACCCCTTGGCCTGCGCCCCCCTAGGCCCGTGCCCCCCCAGCGGGGCTTTGTCACGGGGACCTGGGGTGCTGCGGAGGCAGCCACACTGCAGGAAGGGTTCCCAGGCAGAGGTGACAGCCAGGGTAAATCTGCTTTCATGGCTGCCTCGAAGACGAGGACGCAGGTGTCCTGCTGGGGAGAGGACTGGAGAGCCCCAGCCACCCCACGGAGCAACAGGAGGAGAGGAAGGGAAGGGATGAGCTCAGTGAGCTGACGGAGGAAAGTTCTGGTGAGGTGGCTGCCTCCTCACCAACGTGTGTTCTCCGGGTCACCTTTCCTCGTGGCAATGGTGTGGGGCAGCGCAGCGCCAGGGTGCCAGCAGGGTGGGTGATGGGGGAGGCAGAGCAGTCTGTTGGCCCGGTCCCCTCCTGTGAAGGACTGCTCACCTCAGACATATGGCTCAGCATCTGGGCTCTAGTTACCTGTAACCCAACCTCCCGGCTACTCCCCGGGAGCCTGCCGCCTGCTCCTCTGCCAACCTCTCTCCGCTGTGTCCTTGCCCATCTACCCGGCCTCACCCAGCCCAGGTCCCGCACACCTCCAAGTGGGGGACTGAAGGGGAAGGAGGGCCCTTTCTGGGGGTCACACGGCCAGGGAGGGGCCGAGCTAACTGACCCCCAGACTCAGATCACCTCAGAGTACTTCTTATCCCTCCAGTTTTTATTAAGGTACTGAAGTATAAAATAACATTCTGGCACAGTGCATTGAGAATTTAAGTAAATATAACATAAAACAGGTCCAGCCCTGGCTGATGTGGCTCAGTGGATGGAACGCCAGCCTGAGAACTGAAAGGTTGCTGCTGGTTCGGTTCCCAGTCAGGGCACATGCCTGGGTTCTAGGCCAGGCCCCTGGTTGGGGGCGTGTGAGAGGCAACCAATATCTCACACGACGAAGTTTGTCTCCCTCCCTTCCCCTCTCTCTAAAAATAAAGAAATAAAATCTTAAAAAACAAAAACAAACAAAAAATGAGAAACAAAACAGGCCCAGAAGAATTTGGGGATATTTTCAAGAAAGAGAAGGAAAAATTAGAAATGCATTTTTTCTTTTTGTTTTATCAACAGTAATGCAAAGAGCATTTTTAGATACCTTAGCTACATTTTAGATACCTTAAAGATTCCTTTCAGTAACTTCTAGATGTGAAATTGACAGGTAAAAAAGTACTGGTAATTTGCCCTTGCTGGTGTAGCTCTGTGGACTGAGCACAAATGTGAAAATCAAAGGGTTGCCGGTTCGATTCCCAGTCAAGGTACATGCCTGGGTTGTGGTGAGAGGCAACCACACATTGATGTTTCTCTCCCTCTCTTTCTCCCTCCCTTTCTCCCTCCCTTCCCCTCCATGTAAAAATAAATAAATAAAATCTTAACAAAAAACAATGTTCTATTAAAAAAAAAAGTGCTGGTCCTTTTAAGGCTTAATTTTCTTCCAAAAAGGCTCTCCCGATTATTGTGCATTCCTGGAAGGAATGAGTGAGGAACCCTGTCCAACAATAGGTGTTCAGTTGCGGTCAGATGGGTGGTAACAGGAAACATGATCCCAGATGACTGTGTTGGCCTTGCTTCGCGCATTAGGGAGGGTGAAGTCCTACTGACCCCATGTCTCGTTGTGTCGGTTCACCCACCACCTTTCTCTTCGGTGCGCTGTGCTTTGCAAAAGCCCCTTGACACTGAGGACATTTGCCGCTGTTGCCACACCTGTCTGGAAAATGTATTATATCTCCCATGCTTGTCTTCTGCCTTTTCGATTAGTTTGGTGTGTGGTTTTTGACATGTAGACATTTTGTATTAAAAAAATTGAATCTAGCAGGCTGTTTTTGTTTATTTCTGCCTTGTGTGAGGCACCCATTAATCTTTCCAGGCATAAACAGTAACAAAAGAGAGGAATTTTGGAGGGGTTGGGGGGATTCAAGATCTGGGAGGACAGGCTGAGCAGTGAGGCCCCAGGTCACTGAGGGTGATTGGCCCAGGTTTACACTGGAATCCCTGTTGGGGGTGGCGGGGGAGGGAAAAGGGACACAGGGCAGAAGGACCTGCGGAGGCCAGCGAAGACCTGGACAAACCCCGGGTGTAGCGGGAAGACGCCTCTACGTGGGTCCTGTCTGGTGAGGGGACTGGGGAGCATCCTGTCATGGCCAGGGAGACGGGGTTATCTCATCCAAAAAACCCACGCAGTGTCTGAAACTCCTGGAGAAGGGGACAGAAGCTACACAAAGGAGCTGTCCTTGGACCCGACTGAGGTCCCAGCTGTCCACTACACAGGGAGCCTGAACCCCGGGCCGGGAGTTCTGCTGACTCCCAAATGAAGGCAGGGACACCAGGTCCAGTTTATACCCATTGCTAGGAAGTGAGGACCGCTGCGGGGGTGGGGGCGGGGGTGGGGTGGGGGAGGGGCGTAGGTTCCTGGTGTTCAGGCCACGCTGCCAAAGACTCCGAAGTTGCTGTTGACCCTGCTGGAATTTTAAGAATCACGGAAAGGCTGATTGACTTGCCCTTCTCCTGCGTCAAAAATGGAAAAGTCCTCCAGCGTGGCTTGTCCGTGAAATTTTAAAATGCCCTCGCAGTTTTCACGTTGTGTGTTTAATGTCTGCGCACTGAATTGGAAAACAAAGGTCAGGGGCATCCTTGGTAACTTGCTGTGGACATTTCAAAAGAGCGCTCCCTGGCTGATACTCAGAAGTTACAGAAATAGACTGTTAGGTCACTGGCTGACTGCGATGGAAACGCAGAGGTTTTCCGAGAGGAAAGGGAGTGGGAGTCTAGACTGACCGCTAGAGAGTATGAGTGTGTCACTGAGCCGCCCTGGCACCAGACGGGAAGTTCGGGGGGCTTGTCCAGCCGCTAAAGCTGGGTGAGCAGGCGCCTGAACGACACAGCTGTTTTGACTTGAAGGCTTTTCCTGGCGGGCCTGTTTGCACTGAGCTGCCTGGCGTGGGCCTGGCATTCGGTTGCCGGGCAACCCGGTGTGTCTGGGTGTGTCCCCTTAGTGCTCTCTCTCCTGCAGATGTTTCTGAGTACCGGCTGTGTGCCGACTTTTGAGCGGTGACCGTGTCCACGTGATCAGGGCCGTGCCAGCCCCTGGCCCCTGGGAACACACACACAGACGCACACGCACGAACGTCGCGGGGGTTCTCCCAAACTTCTTCCTCGGGAGGCTGCGGTTGAAACTGAAGTTTCCGTTTGGCAGATGGTGCGCAGGCCCCTCTGTGTCTGAGTGTTGGACTATTTAAGGCTCTAGCAGGACCCTGCTTGTGGCTGAGGGTTTAGACCTCCAGGAGCCGCACACCTCCCTCTGGGGCCTGGACTGTCTCTGGGGGCTGGACTGTCTCTGGGGGCTGGCCTTAGACATCTGGTGGCTTGGTGGTAGTGATGACGCCTGCCTGACACACTGGGCACCGTCCTCGCAGGAATCTTGTGAACGGGATATTTGGAAGCAGCCCGCAGGATCCTGGCACCAAGGACAGGGACCCCTCTAGGCAGATGGAAATGTCTGGGGCAGTGACAAGGCCGCCTTGTGAGCTCCTGACACTGAAAGGGGGTTCTCAAAAATTTTTTTTTAATATTTTGAACAATGAAAGCATCTTTGAAATGGAGAACTTTCTAGGGTGACTCCTTTAGAGTTCTGTTTGGATTTTTAAGAGAGGTATTTTAATATTGTAAAGGTGAAAAAATGGGTTATTAATGGAGATATTGGCTCAGGCCTCTGCACCGGGAGGTGGAGACACGGAGACAGACCTGGGACCAGAACCGGCTCCCGAGGCCCCCCGGGGTTTTCCTGGCCTGTTTGTGTTTCTGTTGACATCTGTGTGTCTAAGGGCGTGTCCTCCCTGCGTGGTGTACATGCTGGCTCTAGGTGTGTCCCAGCAGCTCGGCGGTGGGCGTTTCTCCACCATAGGGAAATTCCAGGGGCAGATCCTGCCTCAGCTGCGGTGTGAGACAGTGTTTCCTTGGGAGGGAACCAGCTCTCAGAGCCCAGGGCCAACCAGTTTCCACTCCTGGTGCTGGGGGGGGCGGGGGCAGAGGGGGCAGGAGGGAGCGGGGAGGAGGCTCGGGGAAGGAAGAGGGAGGAAGGAGGAAGGTGGAGCTCTCCTCACAGAGAGCCCCCTGCAAGGGAGCCACCCAGGGCCCACAGTCCCGGGGCACCCTGAAACCCTCAGACGCAGTTTAAATTTAGACCTTCTATTCCGGTTCGTGCAGCCTGGCCTCACCCTGTAGCCAGGCAGCCTGCCACTTACCCCAGACACAACTTCTCCTGGATCCCGGGAGACCCGGGGGGGTAGAATGTGGAGTCAGGTTTTCTCCCAGGGGTAAAATCGTGCCCTAAAAATTGTCTTGTGTGGCTATGGAATTGTGACAGAAAGAGGTCTGGAAGAAAGATCAAAGCCGGAAAAATCCACCACCCTAACTCACATTTCCAAACCGGGACCTCCCCTCCATATCCACACACCCCGAAATGCACCCGTCCCGCAGGCATCCGGGCGCCGCTGTAGCAGCTGATGGGACCCGCGCAGCCCCATTTGCTGTCCAGTGGGAATCCAGACGCGAGACTGGTACGTGGTGGGGAAAGCGCTGTGGAGGGCGCGTGCCACAGGGGAGGGGCTGGGAAGCGGTGAAAAGGGGAAGGGATGAAGAACTAGAACTGGAGTCACAGCGCGGTCCCGGGGACGTCAAGTGCAGCGCGGGGAATGACACTATCGTAACTACGCCAGAGCCGGCTGGGCACCGGAAATGTCAGGGGGACCGCTTTGTAAGTTAGATCCTTGTCTAACCACTGTGCTGCACACCTGAAACTAATACAAATAACACTGAATGTAAACTGGAGTTGAAAAATAAAATTTAAAAAGAGGTTAAAATGAAAAAGGAAAGAAAATGCTCTGGGGGCGTGCAGGCAGCCCGTCTACACACCATAACCCCAGCAACTCTGTGGAAAGGGAGACCCGGGAGGGCAGGATCCTGGCGGGGCCGCTGCTGCCTCCCCTCCGCCAAAAGAGGTTGGCTGCATTAACTCACTACGTGCCAGGAACTGCACCCAGTGCTTTAAATGCATGATCTAGTCTTATCCTCACACTGCTGAGTCACATGTTTCTGTGAACTCCCATGCATGTATGTGAATAAAACACCCATCTTTTCTCTGGCTACTCTGCATTTTGCCAGGTAGTTTGCAGGCCCCCAAGTACTGCACTTAAGAGGGTGGAGAAAAAGGTCTCTCCCCCCACTCTGGAGGGAGAAACACTGGTGGTGTCATCCTCCAGGTGGGAGGGGACCTGACCCGTTGGTGGCGGTCAGGACGGATTTGTGCTGTGTTTTTCTCTACCTGGTCACTGTGCATCTGAGGACACTGTAATTCTGCAATTGTGTTTCTTTCACACGAAGTGAACATATACTAGAAACTGCTCCCTTAGCCTCATCAACATGCTTCCGGCTGAAAGAAGGGCCCCATCAGGAAGGGCCGTGGCCCAAAGCAGTGGCTTGGCTGGCCTTAGAGGGCCAGTGGGGGCGCTCACTCTGGGGAACGCACCACGGTCCGCAGTGCTGCCCTGTGCTCTGTGGGCCGGAGGGGATCCCCTTTGGGCAGGACTGACTCACGTTAAACACACCCATCAAGCACTGATGTAAAAACCAGAATGCTCTCCTTGGGTTGCACAGAGGATCCTGTCTGGCCAACCAGATACTCAGGTTGGCGGGACAGTCTCCTGATGTGTGAGTCTGGAAGGAAACTACACTCTAGCAGGAAGGTTGCTAGGCGAGCCTGGCCTTCGTTGGTGTATCTTGGTGGCCCAAAGTGACTAAGGCTGGATTTTCATGATGAGAAAGCCCCTCCTGGCCCTGAAGGTTGTTAGGGCAAAGCACATGTCCTTCAGCTCAAAGCTAATAATGATAAACTTGGAACTGCTCTGAGTGTGGGGAGAGGGGAGCCTGCCTACCCAGCCCACCCCAGGGCGCTCCAGAGAGCAGCTGGAACTCTAACTCTCAATATCATTCTTTTTTTTTTTAAATAAATATTTTAATTATTTATTTTAGAGACACAGGAAGGGAGGGAGGAAGGGAGGGAGAGAAACACTGATATATGAGAGATACATCGTTTGCCTCTCACATGCCCCCAGCCAGGGACCTGGCCCACAACCCAGGCACGTGCCCTGACCAGGAACTGAACTGGTGACCTTTCGGTCCACAGGCCAGTGCTCAGCCCACTGAGCCACACCATTATGTGGGCTTAGCACCACTCAGGTGTTCCCGGCCAATGCCTGCTTCCCTGCCCGACACGTCTCGTGAGAGCATCTGGGAGGAGAGCAGCTTGGTTGCAGGAGGGTTCAGTGTTAGGAAGATGGTGTTTTTTAGAGAGACCTCAGGTTAGCCTGGGAGGGCAAGGTGAATATCCAGCTCTGGATAGACAGAGATCCTGGCATCCAACAACCTGGATTTGGGGACACCACAGATCAAGTCTTCTAGCCAAAGGCCAACCCATCTCTGACACCCCTGTCCAAAATTCTGCCATGTGGTCCTTTTTTGGATTAAGGTACTACAGTCCTGTGAGGCCCCTTCTGAAATGCAAACCCACCTAAAGAGGAATACGGAACTACCTAACCCAGTATCCCTGCAATTTTGGAGGTGAGGAAATGAATCCAAGATTATCTTGAAATTTCTGGCTATGTTGGGGTACTCCTGTTTCTCTGGAGAGGCATTCTTTTTCAACAAATTGCTTGGAAATGACCAGAGAACTAAATATAAGGAACAGTAGGAGGGTGAAGTTATTTATATGTAGATAAGGAGCAATTTCCAAGACAATACTGTTGCACTAAGAAAGCCGGGTGCAGACCAGGTGCCTAGTACGGTAGTGTGTCAGTGACAAGGCAGCGCTCCCGCACCTGCAGTTTGGCTGTGAATGCGCAGTTCTGGAAGGAAAGAGACTCTAGCCAAGTTTGAGGCTGAGGGACAGGGAGGGAGAGAACTTTCTCACCGTGTTCTCTTTTCAACTTTTCAATGTTGTCCCACATGCTCATTTATCGATCCAAAGGAAAATTGGTTTTCCTGCTCCAAAAATCCACTCAACTTGTTGTCCTCAGAGAGAGGGTGCAGCAGACACTAAGCTGATAGGAACAGATACTACACTTGATCTGGGCCAAAAGGCCGATAACAATTTGTTTTTAAAAATGCATTTGGCCTGATAAGAAACTGCAGATGCTCCGCCTTTAGCTCAACCCAGTTCTGTGCTCTGCCACTGCCCTGCTTCTAGGGACCAAAGGGCTCTGGCAGGGGAGCAGGAGCCCAAGGGAATGGCACTGGGGGTCCTCTGGCAAGAGTCTGAGGTGCTATCAATGTCTCCATTTATACCCCATAATGGCCAGAAAGGAATAGAAGGACCATGAGCCTCGCCCCCAGCAGATGGTGCCCACCACACACGGCGCACTAGAAGAGGGCTGGCGGGGTAGCAGTGAGGGTTTGAAGGGCCCCGGGCCGGGCCGGGCAGGCTCGCGCATCCTCTGTGCCACAGGCCCTCTGCAGTCTGGTGAGGCCTCTGGACTCTTCAGAGTGAGGTGTTTGTTTTGTTTTTTAATCTTTATTTATTGATTTGAGAGAGAGGGAGAGACAGGAACAGCGATGCGCTGTCCCACTCATTCACGCGTGTGCCGGACAGGAGGTCCTATCTGCGACCTTGGCGCACGGCGACGACACTCTGAACAACTGAGCCGCCCAGCCAGGGCTCTCAGGCCGAGGTTTTAAACGCACAAAGCGAAACACCCAGGATTACAAAGGAAGCAAACTATACTGAAATACGATTGCCATGTATGACTGGTAACTTTTTTAGTGAATTAAATCAGGACCAGATCTGGCTGCAGGTCTGATAACTACTGATTTTGAAATCACAGTGAATAACAGAAAGCAGAGTTTGCCACCCCAAAATATACCTCTTAGGACACTGATTAAGATCTTATTTTCAAGAAACAGGAAGAACCTTTGACACCCCCCCCCCACCACCCCCGCCTAGAAGAGCTTACATGGAGAACCTGGTCCGGGAAGGGAGCTCTCCCCACAGGTAACTGCAGTTCACTGGAACTAGCGTGTGGCCAACGGTGAGGGGCCTAGCAAGGTCCGTCTGATCGAAGTCCTCCTGGTGTCCCCGTGTTAAAGATGGCCCAGCAAACGTTTCATTACCAAGAATTTGCTTTTCCATCTCCACGTGAATTGCTTCCCACCTTTCAAAGTCCCAAACCACACCCCCAACCTGTTTCTTCTTGGCTCAAAGGGGCTTGTAAGCCCCAACTGCTGATTTGTCCTAGGGTCTCACATTCCTGCGGAACCCCCGTATGTACATAAGTAACAAATCTGGACATTTTCTCCTGTTACTCTGTCTCACAACCATTGGAATCATTAGACAAGCCAGAAGAATTTAGAGGGATAGAAAGAAAATTAGTTTTCCTCCCCAATGGGAGCGTAGATGAGATTTAAAATATCTGCCACAACTGAGGGGTGACATGAAAACAGCTGTGACTTCTGTTGGTGACAAAGTCCCAGGAACCACCTGTGACTCTTCGGTGTGGAGCCTATGCACACGATAGAAGGAGATGTTAGACTTCACCGGAAGACTGGGGACAACAGACATAGATTCTTCCCATCCAAGGTCACCGACCCCTGGAACCTTACCTGCAGGCGAAGAATCTATGGAGTGAATGTTTGAAGTGGTGCCGCACTGAGTTGGGTAGAAAACATGGATTTCTAGACCATCTCCCCAAACCAGTGCTTCCTGTTTCCATCCCAGTGTGGCAGAGACCTGCAGCAGGGCGCAGGGGACGCAGGGAGACCTGGGTGCTGGTCTGGGACACTCCGCCCTGGGAGGAAGGCCCTCCACAGGAAGGAAGAGGAGACGTTTGGAAAGCACAGGCCGTCCCGTTGTGCAGGTGAGTTTCTCAGGTGAAAAGGCGTCTCCGGTAACAGCTCTCTTCCTGCTGCGGGCCTCCCTTTCCATGTAAATGTAGACAGATGAGCCTTTCCTGAGCCTGCTGGGCTCTGATGGCCTTTAGCTCAAGTACTTCTCGTACCAAAGTGACATATTTGGTGAATTCTGTTCCCCTCCATATCCTACATGTGAGGTGTGCCTCCCCCAACTGTGGAACAAACCAATCTGTCGGGAATTGAAACATGGGAATAAATGTTGTGGAAGGTACATGGGAACCATACTCTTCTAAATTTTTGTATGTTGAAAATTTACTTAAATTAAAAAGAAAAAAAATGAAAGCAGCTTGTTCTCAAAGTAATGAGCTAAAAAGTACATTCTTTGAAAAAGTCCCTGGTTCACCATCACAAACATTTGGAAGTCTGCCGAACAACAAAGCCCTAAATGCCCAAGGAAGGTGTAGAAACCACCATTTTCAATCCATTCCCTCTGAGTCAGACCTGATCGTAATCTCCAGTTGTAGGAGGTATCCATGCAGCCGTTGGAAGATTCTAGAATAAAGGTCAGTGTGCTCACTGAGAAGTCAGTAGGGGTTCTGCATCTGCTGGCCTTTCTTTTCCTCCGTGGTGACACCTGGACCTCGACCAGGCCCTTCTCCAGGCCCTTTAAGTACACAAGCTCATTTACTCACCAGTCCTGGAGAATTATTACTCTCGTCCCCATTCACGTGAGGACAGTGAAGGATAAAGAGAGCGACCTGCCCGGGTTATAAGGCCCTGATGGCAGAGCCAGGTCTCCCGTGGGCAGCGGAAGCACAGAGTTTCTCACACCGTGGCCAGACCCCAAGGCACACTCCCCTCACAGGCACGAGAGTCTTCTGAGACGCTCACACAGTGGGATATCTTTCAGCCACAAAAAGGAATGGAAAACCGATATACGCTACGACCTTGATGAACCTGGCGGCATGGCTTGATCGGTTGGAGCGTTGTCCTGTACATCACAAGGTTGCGGGTTCGATCCTCAGTCTGGACACATACCTAGGTTGCAGGTTCCATTCCCAGTTGGGGTGCATATGGGAGGCAACTGATGGATATTTCTCTCTCACATAGACGCTTCTCTCCCTCTAAAAACCAATAAAAACATAGCCTCAGATGAGGATGAACAAAACACATTAATGTTATTGTGGAGTCCATTCCTAACAGCATATTATGGAGTCCAGAACAAGCAGATCTGCAGAGACGGGAAGCACATTAGCAGTGGAGCTGGGGAGAGGGACAGGTGAGGAGAGACTGCTACCGAGTTCTAAGTTTCTCTTTGGGGGTGCTAGAATGTTCTGGAATTTGTGGTGATGGTGGCTCAATTTTGTGAATATGTGAAAAACTATTGAGTTACATACTTTTTTTCTTTTTAATTAGCAATGGCCCCTAAGCACAAGAGTAGTGATGTCAGCATTCAGATATGCTAATGAGAAGCTGTAAACTTTTTTTTTTTAGATTTTTATTTTTAGAGAGGGAAGGGAGGGAGAAAGACAGAGAGAGAGAGAAACATCAACGTGCGGTTGCTGGGGGCTGTGGCCTGCAACTGAGGCATGTGCCCGGACTGGGAATCGAACCTGCGATGCTTTGGTTCGCAGTCTGCGCTCAATCCACTGAGCAACGCCAGCCAGCGCTGAGTTACATACTTTTAAAGGGGTAAATCTTATACTACATGAGTTACGTCTCAAAAAATAGTCTTTTGAGGATTATCAATAATTTGGTCTAATGAGAGGAACATTTGATTTTAGTAAACCAAAGTTAATGAAGGATAATAGCATATACCATCTGCAAATATGCCCCTTTGGCATAAGGGTGATTTTGAGCTGAAGGCCACCGAGAAGAAGCAGATACGAGAAAAGCTCTCTGTCCTCCTATTTGCCCAAAAGCAGGACATAAACTTACAGAAGTGTCCTTCCTTTCCTCTCTGCCAGGAAGGACAGAAGTTAATCACCAGAGGCTAAGCCCTATCAGCCTGGAGATGGCACCAGAGGAAGCTACATAACAAACCTTTGAAAACTAGCCTTTCTCTGCATTAGTTGCCCTGTACACTTACCCTCCCATAATTTGTCACCCTTTTGTCTAGTCACTTCTCTGCAAATGCATTGTTCTTTTGTTAAGATGCTATGTCGGGGCGAACCAAAACACCCAGGATTTATTAATACAAAATTGTATATTTATTCTTAAATGTTTAAATTTCAGTCGCCTTCATAGTTCTCTCCATCTGAAGCGATACCCCTAATAAGACATTTCCCCCCCTGCTCAAAACAGTTTTCGTACTCATTAATTTTGATGCCTTTTAGTTCTTCTGCCGTTTTTTGTTTCACCTCTTCCACATCGGCAAAACGTTTCCCTTTGAGGATTTTTTTCATCTGGGGAAACAAAAAAAAAAAAGTCGCTCAGGCGAGACATCATGTGAACAGGGAGGGTGGGGCATGGGGGTCATGCTGTTTTTGGTCAAAAACTGCTGAAGACTCAGCACTGTGTGGGCACATGCATTTATAAGTCACCCATCATGAAATGGGCAAACACATCAAAGGAGTCTTAAAAAAAAAATTCACCGAAGCAGAACTCAGCCTCTCACACCACCAGCTGGCACACTGATACAGATGGGTTCCTAGAACACTCACCCAGTGTGGGAAGCCTGCGCTTCAGGGGGCCCGCCCTCCAGAGGATAATTCCAGGTGTTTTGGGGAGGGTCCCCCCTTGTATTGAGCCCAAGTCCTAACCACCCCTTTGAGTTACTCATCAGCAGGTGCTCCCACGTGTGATGCACACTTTAATGAACAGTCCTGTTTATTTGTCTCTTAGTAATCTGTCTTCTGTTAGTTTAATTTATAGGGCCCCAGTCAGAGAACCTAGAATGGGGGATTTTCTCCTTCTCCTACACTCCTAGAGAAATCTCCATGGTCTGGCTCCTCGCTGTATCTCAGCTCTTGTCTCTTTTGTCACTGAGTGCCCCTGCCCAGACTTTTTAGACTTCAGTTTCTCCACTTTGATGTACTTTTTCCCTCTTCAGAGTCTGAGAGAATGCTGGGCTTAGCCAAAGCATCACCACCTCCAGGAAGCCTCCTTGATCTTCTGCCTAAGTCACAGCCACTGCCACCTTGTGTAGCACCCCACAATCCTACACTCATCAGCCTGGTAATTTCCTCAGAGTCTGGCTTTCTGAGTAAGCTCTAGGCTCTCTGAGGGCAGGGATAGACTGTTTCACTCCCTCTCTGTCCCCCACCACCAGAATCCAAACAGAAGTGGCACTTACAAATCCACTGAACAGAGCACACAGGGCCCTGTGACTTTCGGGGGGCCCTGCAGCTTTGGGAGGGCAGGGCTCCTTCCCTCTCGAGGTCCCATGTACACCCAGCCCCAGCCTTCAGGCCCTTTGAAAGATGGGAGGGCCCCCTGCATGAGGCCAGTTCACACAAACCCCTTACTCTCTGCTCCAGGTCACCTGATACATCAAGCAAGCCTGTGACTTGCTCTCTGAATTAAATCCAAAATCTGCTCTTTCCTTGATTAAAAGTTGTAAGGAGTCCTGGATGTTGTTTGGGGTGTAAGTGGGCACACGGTTGTGATCTGAAAGGGGCTGTACTGACGTTTTTCAAGGCAACCAGCTGCTGGCTCTGCTAGTGTGGAAATGTGGACTAGCAACTTGGGCAGGGGTTGGGGGAGTGGAGAAAAGGGGCCACACACTAGACCTGACAAGCTCAGGAGAAGCTGGCATGGTGGCCTTACAAACTCAGGGACTGAAAGTGAGCACAAAGGATTGTCTGAAACTAAAACTTTCTAGCTAAAAGCAGGTCCTTGCAGGTCTTGCAGGACGTCCTGTCCTCGGAGGTATCTTCCCAGACAAAGGTCAATCTTAACTGAACCTGCCTATTGTCTTCTTGTATCTACATAACATACCTTTGGAACAAACTGTCAGGGTAACTTCCTTTATCCAGACCCCTCAGGGCACACCCACCCACAGGAGCCACAAAGCCCCTCATTGTTCTGGTGCTGTTAACTATTCGTACCCACCCATGTAAAAGAAGTCTATTTTGGTTGACTCTTTATCCCATCCCCGAGATTTCTCAGCTTTACTTTCTCCTGCCTCCCTAATCTATCACCAATGGATTTCAAGTAACCTTCACTGCCTCCTCCTTCGACGGTTATGTATAAAATAAGGCACAAAAGTGCCATTTTTTCTGGAGTATTTTTTCGGTCCCTTGAGATTTTGTTTCCTGGTCATTGTTGTCAGTCTAGCTCAAATAAACTGATAAAAATTCCCTACAGCTTTGAATCACAGGTTGAGAAGCCAAAAACAACTCTGACATTTACAGAGCACCTACTATGGCCTGCAGCCCTGCACTTCACAAAAATCCTCTTCGAACTCCCGACCTCCTGCCGGGCTCTGCCAGGACATACTTTTTGTCTACAATTTACAAACAAGAAGACAGGATCAGGAGTTAAGTTTAACTTGACAAAGCCACAAGCTAGTAAGTGTTCAAGGATGTTCTTTTATAAAACTTAAGGAAAGGCAATTATCTAGAAAGCCTGTCACAGCTGCTGGCACTTCTTTGATTTTTCTACAAACATTTCAATATGCTTATTAGGAATTTGTGATTCCACAAACAAATGGAACAGGATATCATTGTGTGAGATCTGAAGTCATATTCTGGTTTCATTTCTTACAATTCCCATTTATAAAAATTTAAAGCACTTGTTTTTCACCCTGGCAAGGAAGCTCAGTCGGTTAGAGCAGCATCCCGATAAACCAAAGCTGTGTGTTTGATCCCCAGTCAGGGCACATGCAAGAATCAAGCAACAAATGCATAAACAGTAACAAGTCAGTGTTTTTCTCTCTCACTCTAAAATCAGTAACCTTAAAAAATTAAATAAAAATAAAAGCACTCATTTTTTCCTCATTAATGAAGTAATAAAATCGGTGACTTCTTTACTTGGTAAAGAAGAAAAAACAAATTGATATTGCAATAAAATAATCAAGGACAGGTGATTTAATAAGTAAACTGAAAATGGATAAAAACAGTTTTGATAAACAGATGAAGCTTTAAAGGATTAAGAAGGGCAATGAGGGCCCTGGCTGGGTAGCTCAGTTGGTTAGCACATCATCCCAGTACTCCAAGGCTGCCGGTTCAATCCCTGGTCAGGGCACATACAAGAAGCAACCAATGAATGCATGGATGAATGCATGGATGGGTGGAACAACAAAAAAAGTTCATACTTCTCTCTTTCAATCTCCCTCTTTCTCTGATCCACAGGCTAAAAATATAAAAATAAAGAAGAAGGGTGAGGGATGTGCTGGCTTGAATACTCCTCTCCTGTTTAGAACTGATGCTCTTCCATCACACAAGAGGAAAGCACCTATCACTTACCAGCTAGGCTTTGGGATCCCCATCTCGTTCAAGTTTAAACTTCAAAAACCAACTAAGCATGGACATAATTACAGATCCTACGGAAGCCAAGGACTTGGAGACTGAGAGTGCTAGGCTGCCACCTCAGCTTGGATGAGGCACCCCTGCTCCACTGTTAATGGATGAACTTGGCCTAGACATATCCCAAAATCTCAGCCGCCTCACCTGTGTATTATTGCCCATTCCTGCCCTGCCTGCTCTACCTCGAACTGAGTCGACCCTGATCTGTGAACACACGCTCCTCAGAGGCCCAAACGAGGAAACCAAAGGAAGGTGATAACAGCCCGAGAATGTGCTCTAGTGTGTGTGGGGGGGGGGGGGGCGGGCGAGGGAGGGGAAAGGCAGAAGGCGGCTCTTCCTCCCATCTCCCAGGACGGACAGCAGGAGTCACGCAAACTCTCCAGGATCACAGAGGCCAACCCCGAGAGCAGAGGGCGCCCCCAGCCGTCGCTCACGGCGCGCACCACGCTGCCGGGAACCGCGCTTCCGGGCGGCTCCGCGTCCGCTGGCCGCTCGGTCCGCGCAACCGCAGCCCTCCCGGTTCCCCAGCAACGCCCCAGGCCACAGCAGTGGCGTGAACCAAACTTCTTCCCGCACAGAAAACGCTGGCTGCGGCCAGGCCGGCTCGTTAAGCAGTGGTTGTCTGGGAAGGTCGCCCCCCGCACCTTTTCTTAACTTTCCTGTACTTTTTACTATTTTTGTGTACTGAACCTTTTGGGACTTCAGTTTCTCCATCTGTACCTGGTTATAAAAATTAAAGCACTTTTAAAAGGGCGTGGCATATAAGTGTTCAGGGAACGTCAGTTATTTCTTTCCAAACTTTCTACCAAGAACACGTCTGAAAAAAATTTTATTATTGCTTTTGACGACCGTCTCTTTAATGAAGGGAAAAAAAAACTTTTTTTACATTAGAGTCCTCACCCGTCTCCCAAATTCACATTACCAATTTGAAGTACCAAGTTGCAAGATGTAATAGTAAATTTGTGGGGACTGCATTTTCTTTATAAAATCTCTGGAAATCACATTCAAAAACTTTCTAAAGAGCTGCGTCACTCTGCTTCCCAAGCGCTCGAACGAAGGAAGGAATTTGGGAGAAGGCCTCCGGCTTTCGGTAGCAGGGAAAAGATCCGCCATCAGGGCGCGCAAGGGAAAATGGAGGCACCCGGATCTCCAGCGCTGCCGCAACAGCGGGGCGGGCGCCCTACCCCCTCCGCCCGGCCCCACCCACCCAACCCCACCGCACCGCACCCCACCCCCACCCGCGAGGCAGTTACGGCGGTTGAAGAAGGGCGGGGGGTGGGGGGAGAGAGCGACGCTCCACGCCCCACCCCACGCCCGAGCGCGTGGTTCCGGCGAGCCGGCTCCAGCCCCAGGACTCCGGTCCACACCGCTCCGGGCCGCTAGCCGCTCCGTAGGCGCCGCCCCACTCCGTGCTTTCCCTCCAGCCCTTTGTGTCCTGGCGCGCTTCGGGGGGAACGCGGGAACGCGCGCCGAGTCCTGCGCCTGCGCGGGGAGGCAGGGGGCGTCCCGGCCGGAGTCTGGAGTGGGCGCTGTTCCCGGCCGCCCCGCCCTGGCCCCGCCCCTCGGCCGCCATTTCGTGCTTCGGCGCGCCGGGCCTCAGCGTGATGGACGTCCGGAAGCCCAGACAACAAAGGCCCAAGCGCAGAGGCTGAGCGACTACCGGTCTTTCCGTTGCCCGAGGAAGGAAGATGGCGCCCAGAGAGTGCAGCTATGGCCGAGAATGGCGGGAAATGGCGCCTCAGCCTTCTCCGAATGGGCCTGTGACCTTGCACACGCTCTAGTACATCCAAACTCGCGTTTGTATATGTTATGCAGGAATCCGTGGATTTACACGTATTTCTGTGTGCACGACCTCGAAGATGTTCTCACACTTGAGAGTGCGCGCTCTTGTGTTTGCACTGCCTGGCTTATGCAAGTCTAGTGTGTACGGACGTGTGTTTGCACGAACTTAACGATGTGCAAAGATACATATATTCACGAATCAAGTGTATGCACTAACCTGTGCCTACCTGGGGATATGCACCAACCTGGAGTACAAGCTCTGCCGCCCCAAGTCTGGGGCACCTGCGAAAACTATCCTGTTTATGGCTCGTTTTAGATTCATTTGCTCTCGCCGAGTGTACCTGCAAAGCACAACCATCAGCCCATTATCCTGGGCTATTCTTACCCTTGCAGAATTCTATCCTTTCCTCCTGCTCACTGGACACCTGCTGTGGCCCCAACTCTGCACTGGGTGCAAAGGTGACCCTCCATGGGTAAAGGAAACAGACCAAGAACATCGCAGTTAAGGACATCATGATGCAGTTGTGAAAGAGTCTGGCCAGTAAAGGTCAAGAAAAGTTTCCTGGAGAAAGATAGGAGCCAAGGCCAGTGTAGGTGGCCAGGACCAGGCCTCAGAGGGAAGCAGGGATCAAGCCTGAGAACTTGGTTCTAGAAGGCATTTAAACAGGAAGTTCCACCAAATTCACATTTGTGGGACAAGGGTTGAAGCGGAGGGAGCAGGTGAGGGGGAGGAAGGCGTGTGGGGAAAGGAGGCCTGTTTTGTGGGGCCTAGGGGGCAAAAGACCTTGGGGAACAGGTTTAGGGGGAAGCGGCCTCCCGAGGGAGGGAAGGGGGAGGAAAAGCTGGATGGGGGGCTGTGGACAGTCCAGCTGTTTACTCCTCCGGCTGCTTCTGGTTTTTCTGTGTGGAGCGCACTTCTCCCCCCAGGAGAGGAACACAGACTCAAGCCCTAGCACCGCCCTTTGCCAGCTGGGTGTGTGGGCAAGCACCTGACGTCAGCAGGGGTGGAGGGAGGTGCTGCCGGGGCAGAACAGCCAGGGCTCGGAGTTAGCATGTGAGCTGGACTGGCTTTAGAAGTTCCCTTGTCTGTCCGTCACTCCCCTTCCATCAAAACCTCCTCATCTGGCCCTGGCTGGGATAGCTCAGTGGATTGAGTCCTAGCCTGTGAACCAAGGGGTCCTGGGTAGGGTCCGGGGTGGGGTCCCGGGCAGGGCACATGCCTGGGTTGCAGGGCCAGGTCCCTGGTAGGGGGCACACAAGAGGCAATCACACATTGATGTTTCTCTCCACTTTTCCCTCTCTCCCCCTCTCTCTAAATATAAATAAATAAAGTATTTTTTAAAAAGCCCTCCTCATCTCTGTCCTTTTCATCTCATTATGGATACCCTCTTGTTAAGCTAGCCCATTTTAAGTAAGTTGTAAGGGCATAAAATTTAACCTCTGCGTTCCCATCGAGACCCCTCTACAACGTCCCCAATACGCTGCCAATGACCCTCCATTTGAATATGTCTCATGACAGAGAACTGGCCGCTTCGCAGGTCAGCATTACACACTTAGGATGTGAGGTTTATCTTACTTGGCTCAGATCTTTGCCGTCTGAAAAGAAGGCTTTTAAAAATTTCTGTCACCAAAAGATACTTTCTGAGCACATGCTTTGTGTTAGGTGTGGGAGATAGCAGCCAGACAGAGTTCCTGCCTCTGGGAGTTTTCAGAACCCAAGTGCAAGACACCAGGGCCCGGGAGCAGAAAATAGCCTCTCCACACGCGATGCCACGGTGCCAGAAGTCTATGCAGTGTGTCTTGAATAAAAACTGCAGGGCCTCTTGGGGTGGAACCGGGTTGGTTGCATGGCCCCCTGCCCACATGGGGTGTGACCTTTGTGGAGCACAGCCTAGCGCTCCTCCATGCTTTCCACAGTGGCCCCAGGCCTGGGCACGTCCACAGCCCATGCTCCTGGGGATGGGCGGAGCTGAGCCTCCTCCTGGGAAGCACCAGCCACTTTTTGCAGAAAGAACTGTGGGCACGGAGGATGCCCAGAGCTGTCCTTAGGGGTTAGGGACCCTGCGGATGAGCCCTGTCAGCAACCATTTCTGGGCAGCCCTGCCTGCCTGGGAGGTGGGGCTGTGGGGGTAAGTAGCCACCCCGTTCCTCCTGCGTTACCCTGAAGCTTCCCAGGAAACTGGGCCTGAGGTCAATCTAAGTCAAGTCTGCGGGACCTGGAGGCTGGGGAGGTGGTCTTCCTTTCCCTCCTGCCAAACAGGTGCAACTGGGCCGGATCAAGGCTGTGCTTGTCACCCTTTTCCCAAAGGCCCGGGGATCTGGGTGACGTCATCCTCAAGGGCCCTTTCCTGCAGTCTGTGCTCCGAGCTGAGCAGGGGGCCAGAGCTGCCCCCTCTGACTTTGGCACTGGGTTTGGGGTCCCTGCCCAGGAACTACCTGGTGGGGAATTTCTCTGGCTCCCAAGAGTAAACCACAGAGACCCAGAAGGCCCGACGCTTAAGCAGCTTCTTCCCTCCAAAGAGTTACAGTTCAAAGAGGAGGGGTCCCTGGAGAAATGAGACTGTTTGCAGAAGAATAAATGCCACCTTGTGCCTGCTGATTTCCTGCAGAGTCTGCGGGCTTGTTCCGGGTCTGTGTAAATAATTTAATGGAAAACTCCAGAAGACGGGAAGCCCACGTGAGCCTGACCTTGCCTGCCGCCAGCAGGCAGGTTATAAATGTTTCCTCTCTGAGCAGTGGCTGGGGAGGGTCAGGATACCTCAGTCACAACCCGGAGGAATAAGAGGTTGCTCTGGGCCCCCGAGGACGACAGCTGGGCGGGCGGGACTTCTTCAGGGAGACGGTGTCTCCGTGGTCCTGGCCTTAGACTCCAGAACGCGGTGCCCCTGGGACCGCAAAGACAGGGTCCAGGCTGTCCCAGAAGTGTCCTGCCTGCCACCCACATGGCAACCGGGGGGGCGGGGGCGGGGGGTGGGGTGGGGGGAGAGGTTTCGGCTGGCTCCTGCCAAGTCTGGCAGGATGTCCCCCTCGCGCCCGCCCGCAAGACAGAAGGACCTCGGACCACGACCCTGGCCCACCCACTTCCCAGCCCAACCCCGCCCCGCCTTCCCTGCCTTCCCTCCAGGCTTAGGGCGGTTGCTCCTGGGTCCAACCGCCCCAGTCTGGCCAGTCGGGGAGGAGGGAGGAGGAGTCCAGCAAGAGAGCGGAGCCACACTGCCCAGAGGCAGCGCTCGCTTCCGAAGCACAAACATTTCCTTATGTGGTGGCTCTGAGGGCCCAGGGCTGGGGCGGCGCCCTGGGGGCTGTGGGACACGCCCTGGGCGAAAGGGCCACCCTGGCTCGCCCAGGCAGAGCCGCTGCCCAGTGGGATCTCAGCCTCTTCATGTGGGCTGGACAAAAAGTCAAGTCCCTCTGCCCTGTTCTTTGAACCCTGGAGTGTGTCCCACGGTCCCCCAGGAGGAAGTGGCCATTGCTTCTCCGCCAGACCTTCTCTCTCCCCAGCTTCCCCAGCATTTGTGGGGAAGTGTCTCTGAGATCCTGAGGTTCCGGCAGAAACCTCGGGCCTGGGCCAGGCAGGGGAGCTGGAGTGGGCTGCCTGTGCTCCTAGCCTGGGGCACCATCCTGGCCCCTCGGTGGCCCTTTCCAACGGTGCAGCCCCTTGGTTTGCCTTGGAGCTATATTTGGCCATGGGGATAACAGGATGACTCATGGGAGGGACAGCCCCGGGGAGTGGACGAGCTGCAAGGCTGGAAAAGCGGCTCTTTGCTGTTCTAGGCCAGCGTCAGGCCCTAGCCCCTCCGAGAGCACTGGACAAGAAAAGGCTGACCAAGCTGTGGTGGGGGGCTGCCTTTCAGGGCTCCAGCACCTCTGGGGTCAGGGCAGTGGTGACCCGCACAGGTGCCAGAGCTTCCCAGAGACTGATCATTGCAGCCCCTGCCCTGATACCCCCCCCCTCAAGGTTCTGGGGTATTTGTTCTGACCCCCTGAACTATCCTCAACTTGGGGGCCCAATATCTTACTTCTCCAATATTACAGCCTTTCAGCAGAATTTAGTATCTGATAGGGCATGTTCCCTATGGAATATTTGTAAGTGGGGCTATTAGCAGGATATTTGCTCACTCCAGTGAATCTCCTAATTGCTTTCATTTCAGGGAGTATCATTTGAGGCTGCGTCTTCGAGAGAATTCTTGTCTGGGAGGCCAATGAGCGCACCAGCAGCAGCCCCACCGGCGGCGGGAGAAGAAACTCCCTGTGCCTGGTTCCTGGTCCTCTCAGCCAGCTTCCTGGTGGTGCCCATTCCTCCTTCTAGGGCCCTGGCCCCCTGGCTCCCTGGGATCTGTTCCTGAGCCACAGGAGGCTTGTCCAAGCCGCCATCCCCTGTCACTGCCCTTACTACCCAACACGGAAAATCACATCCAGCCTCAGCGACCCCCTGGGTTCCAGGTGCACTCGCCTCATCCTGGTTCAGTGGGGACCAGATAGGACTCGAGCCCCACAGTTAAACCACTCCTCCGTGAGACGTGTGGTCTAGGGAGCTAAAGTCCAGAGTCCTGTCAGCAGAACGACAGTGGCTGTCCTCGCCCAGGACACTGAAATGACAGCTGTGGGTAGGCCATCCAGTTTTAAGATTCTCGTTGCACACTGGGGGGTAGTCCCCAGGGGACAGGAAGAAGGGGGATAGGGACATGGACCCTCGAGAGCATGAGATCGTCTGTGGCCCGTGCACTGACAGACTGGCCCGGTGTCATATCAGAGCCAATCTCGGTGGCACCCCATTCACCCCAGCCACCGAGAGCAGAACTCTTCTCCTGCATGATTCCTGGATTGCTCCGAGTGGCAGGCACTCACTACGGGGACGTGCTGTGTCTTACACGGAATAGAAATCCGCCTCCTTGAACATCCATCCTCACATCCCTGGTCTGTGCGCCTGTGTTCTCCGAAGGGGGTCCCACTGTGTCCTGCTGCCTCCCTACGGCGGTGTTCAGCGGAGGTGGGGCCGGGAGGAGCAATAAAGCAATGTTATACGTTTGCTGGAGTGCCACCTCAAAGCCGTCCGCTCTGGGCCAGACGACACCAGCTTTTCCGGCAATCCTACATGTGACACGGTGTCCCGAACACTCTTCATCTTTCCCACCTGGACACCGCACCCAGGCGGCGTTGTTTCTTCCCAGCAGTGGCCCCGGAAGCACACTGTGGCCCCCAGTTGTGCCTGGCCTGGCCCAGGAGTGGAGTGGGGCACCCTCTCTCACTGCCTGTTCTGTGCTGTCACCCCGTGGCCTGGCCCTGCCCAGCCTTATTTTTAGCATCCTGCTGTGGCTGCATCTCTAAGCCCCAGGCTGGTCCTTTGTGTGGCACAGCTGTAACTTTAACTGTCACAGTTCTCACAAAGAGAAGGGCTCCTGACTGCCTGCAGCAATGGTGCCTTGCCCTGGGATGGGCCCCAGCTGGCCTCACCGGGGGGCCGGGCTGGGGAGTGGGCAGGCCCAGTCCTCCCAGGGCTCTTGCTCACGGGGCCAGAGAAGATGCCAGAGTGTGCTCTTCACTCAGGAAGCAAAACCTGCCTTTGCGGCTCTCCCCAAGGCCCCAAGCTAAGAGCCGTAACTGAGTAATCAGGTGCCTGACCATCCTTAGGGCCTCGGTGCTCCCAGATGCTGTGGCTCAGCCTTACCCTCCGAATACTGAACAGGTCTGGGGCGGCTGTGAACACACAGCTGTGAGTTAATGTGTTTGTCGACTGACTCCTGGGTGGGTAGGGATGGAGAGTGATCCCAGGGGAGTGTCCACACCCTGGATACCTGCTTCTTCTGTCCCCTCTGCAGCTGGGGGCCAGGGCAGACCCACCCCTCTGGCCCTCAGTTTGTGGGCCTGACCCAGTGGGGCGAGAGGAGGCACTGGTGCTGAAGCTGCCTCAGGTAGACCAGGAGTCTGGAGAGGACCAGGCCTGGCCTGACCTGCAGCCCAAAGGCAGATTTTACCCCCCAAGAAGGACGCAGGGGCTCTGCCCAGAGGGCTGTCCTCCCTGAAGGACTCTGTGTCACACCGAGTGCCCCCCTCTAGAATGACGTCGTCAGCCAGGGAGGGGACAGGCATGCTTCCAGGTCACAGCACCTGATGGTGCGGGGGACACAAGGTGGGGAGGGGCAGGACCCTTGCTCCCGCTGAGTCCCACTGCAGATCATTGTGACAGAGAGGAAACCCAAGAAACCAGCAAGGCCAGTGCAGGGCAACTGAAAGGAAGATAAAATTCGCCCGAGGCTGAGAGGAAAAGCAGGCTGTGGAGAGGCGCCTGGGGGGCTCGGATGTGCCACGGAGAGCAGGAGCCCACACCCAGACCCCATGGTCCCCTCCCTTGCCCTCCACCCAGCCCCTAACACGCCTTTGCTCTCCCACTGTGGGGACACTGAGTGGGGGCGGTGCCTCCCTCCCCGACATGGGTGGGGTCTGGAGATGTCCTCAGGCCCGGACCCTCGGGTGCTGTCTCAGGACTTGGAGACCCCGAGAGAGCCCCCCTGGAGCCCCACACCATCTGTTTAAGGCAGAAGGCAGGCTGTGAGTGCAGGGAAAGAACCCTGGATGGTCTTTAGGGCTGCAGTTGAGGTCCAGCTCTGACCCTAGCTGGCTGGATGGCCTCAGGCAGATCCCAGCTCTGCAGGCCAATGTGTCATTGTTGTCATTTTCAGGATGTGGGCCATTTGAGCCATCCCTGGGTGAGAAGGAGCAGGGAGGAGTAGGTCAAGGCCAGACCAGAGCCTGAGTGTGAAATGCAAATGAGAACCCAATATGTAAATCAGTCAAAGTTTGTTCCTTTTCTTCTGACAAGGCCCAATGTGACCCAGATGTCACCTCAAAATTGCTTGTGACCTGGTGCCTGGTGCCTGAGAGAGGCGTGGTCTGGGCACCTGGGGGGCCCAGGGGCAGTGACCTGCTGGGGAAAGGGGCCCAGCTGCAAGCCAGCACTCTGCTGCCTGAGCCCAGCACCCTTGGTGCCCCTGCCCAGTGAAATGCACAGCATTCTGCCCCTTCTGGGTGTCACTTGTGTCCTGTGTCAAAAACAGACTGTCGGAGGAGTCTGTCCCCCAGGCTCAGAGTGGAATGTCTCTCACTCTGGGGCTGAGTGGGCCCTGTGGGTCTGGGGACTGACATGGCAAAGACCTCTGAGGGGCACCCACTATAATAAGAGCAGTTGTGGCTTTTGGTGGGAGAGGGATCTCTGTAGGCCATGCCCCTGAGGCTTTTTCTGGCATGAAATACCTTGGGTGAGAGGGGGCCAAGCTTGGGACCCTGCCTCACAGGACGCCAGGCACTCGGAGGGGGCTGGGCAGGGTGGCATGGGCACTGGGGGGAGGGGCGGCTGTCACCCGAGGCTGCAGGCCAGGCAGCAGCTGGACCACTGGGGCCCAGGGGAGACCCAGGTGTTGTCTCAGCTCGTTGCTCCCCAAAGTGGGGGGGGGCTGGAGAGGCCACAAAGAGGAGCCAAGGGGCCCCCAGGGCTTACTGAGGAGCAGTCAAGGAGGGAGAGTGGGGGACATCTGGTCCCCAAGCTGCAGGCTGCAGGGACTAGACTGGGCCCTGGGGCAGGACTTCACAGCACCCGCGTGCAGGCCTCCAGGACTGGGCTCCAGGGGGTCCTGGCAGGGGGCCAGGTGGATTGAGGAAAAGGTGGATTCCAAGACCGCTGCACAGTGAGCCCCAGTCAGACCCTACGATTTGTTGTGGGGGACGTGAGAGCAGGGTAAGCTCCCAACAGCAGACAGAGCGTCCACCCCACAGTTCCTTCTCTCCCCCTGCCTGTTGGAGGTCCTGGATGAGGCGAGAGGCCCCCATTTTACTGGAACTTTTGTTTTTCACCAAAATCAATGAGCCTCAGGTCTTGAGGGTCCTTAGAAGCCCCCTAGCGAACTGGATAAGAAAGAAAGAAGCATAGGGCTGAGGCTGCGGACCTGGGAGGCCATCTCTGGGCACCGTCCCCCCAAGGCCTGAGTCAGCTGGAAGCCCTTCCCTCCCCTCCTTCCACCCCTCCCTGTCCCCACTCTCCAAGTTCCAAGAAAAGAGAACCCCTCCCTGCAGGGCAGCCTACTTCCTGCCTCGGTCACCTGCGAACAGCTCAGATCCCTGTTCTGAATGAGGAAGCAGGGTGGCTCGGCCCCTGTGGTGGCTGCCACCCACCCTGGGTCCAGGGCCCCTGGCTCCACCTCACTCCGATATGTTGGGTCCTTCCCATCAACACCGAAGCCACCAAGTCCCCTGAGGACCCCCTCCCTCTTGGCTCCCTTTCATCAGAGCCACCCTCTGGAAAGAGATGTCCCATCCCCACTCCCTCCTCACTGCTCACTCCTGGGCGCACGGGCCTGAAACTACTCACAGGCCGGTCTCGGCAGCTCTGTGCCCAGCTCCCATCCTCTCCAGCCCTTCCTTTCCTCCCCGCAGGTCCTCCTGTCTGCCTGGGTCTCTGTGCTGGAATTCTCTCTCCCAGAGTGGCAGAGGGCAGGGGAGGGGGTGGCAACAAGGGTACCAGCATCAGACACCCTGGGTTCAAAGAGGCCTCCCTGCCTACCTGCTGGGTGGTCTGGGGCAAGTTCCTTCACACTCTGGGCCTCAGTGTCTTCTGCTGTAAAAAGGGGCCACCTCCCCGGCTGTGAAGATTTAGAAGAACATGACCCTGATAGCCTGGCTGTCACAGGGCAGCCGATTTGCAAAGGAGCCAGAGGGAGCCCCAGTTTTAAGCCCTGCCTGGTGGGCCCTGGCTCTGACAGCAGTGGGTCGTCGGATAGCCAAGGCCAAGGGCCCAGGGGGCTGCAGGTAGTTGGACCAATGGGAGAAGTTACAATACACACTTTCCCGTACCCCATGGTTATTCTTCCTGAACACATTTTGAGGGGCTCGGTCAATTGCAAGGAATACCATGTTTCTGTCCTCTGCTACCAGTGCCCCCAAGGATATCCACCCCCCGACACACACACAGTGCACCCCACCATCTGGATGAAGATCCCATGGGCATCTTCATCCAGAACTAGAGGCCCCTGGGGCATAAAGAGTGGAGGTTGGCAATTGATGGGTTAACTCCTGGTCTGGCTCCTGAAAGGGACTGCTTCTTAAGGCACCCCCCACCTCCACTTCTGGCCTTTTTCTGGTCCCCAGAGCAGTCAGCACCCCTCCCCTCTTCACAGTCCCCCTCCACTCTCCTTGACTGAAGGGGACAGAGGGCTCCCCCAGGTGGCCAAACATGCCAAGGCCAGGAGCTGGGGAGTCTGCAAGGACCTGCTTCAAACCTTTCTCCCCTTCAGCCTCGTGAATCTATCCACCGGGTCAGACCAGGTGATCCAGTGTGGGGTTCAGAAAATCAGATCGCCTGCATAAGTATTCGTGTCTGAATGCAAGGGGCAGCGTGTGCAGCCCAGGGCTGCACAGTGCTCTGAGTCAGGCTGCAGGAACTGCTGGCAGCAGTGCTGAACGCTGGCGGAGGGAGGATTGCCTGCAGGGCTTGGTCTGACACTGCCTGTGCCATAGGTCACAGGACGCAGAGACACAGGGACAGGAAGCACAGCTCAGAGGCCCAGCTAGAGGCCCAAAACACACCAGCACCAGTAATCTCCACCATCTATCACATGTCTTCTGCGTGCCTGTCACCCTGTCCCAGGCTTCCCAGTCTTTGTTTACTTCTCACAGCAATGCAGGAAAGAGGCGGTATTATAATCCCCATTTAGCAGATGAGGAAACTGAGGCTCAGTGAAATCAAATCCCTTGTCTAAAATCACACAGCTAGGTGAGCCTGAATCTGAACTCAAACATGTCCGACTCCAAATTCCTTCCTCTTACGCAAGCCTGCCAGAGCACAGGAAGGTGATTCGGCACAATAACGAGGAGAGACAAGAGCGTATGCACGAGACACCCATGAATGAAGACTCTTCCTGCCCCAGGGGCACACGCAGCAGGTGCTCAGCAGAAGGCAGTGGGATGACGACTGGCCAGTCACAGGCACCACGAACACACACGTGTGAGAGAAAGGGAGAGGTAAACCAGCGGCCCTCCAAGGTGCACACCCAGGTCCCGACACCTGCTGATGCGTACAGACTGGGCATTAGTCCTGCAACATGGACACTAGGACAGCAGAAAGTTCCAGCAGTGGGCTGCAGCTCACCCTCGGCTTGTTGGCAGGCTGAGGCCCAGCCTTCTCAACCTGGATGAGTTCTAGTGACAGCCACACACATGCGGAGACACATGGGCCTGACCGCACGTTCCCCACCACACACACATCTTCTAATACAACTTGCCACCGCCGTGTGTTCTGTGCAGACATGGTTGGACCCTGGGCATCCTAGGCACACAGCCCAACTCACATGGACGAGCACGCACTCGGCTCTCAGAAGAGAAAGAAGGCTGAGAATCCCTGCAGCCCCCTAGACATGTGGGGGCTAAGCCTTGGGGTCAGTGCCCTGGGTTCAGTGTCTGACCTCAGGGAGAAGCCTGCCCTCGAAACTGTAGTGTCTGGGCTTCAAATAACAATGCAGTGCCTTCTCATTTCAATTTGATGTATGCGGAATTCTTTCTTTTCCAGTGTCAGATCCTGAGTGAAACATGCAATAACAATTACTGCCTGGAAAAAAAAAAGAATGTCTCTCACTTTCCCAGGAAGGGCCTGGGATTGTCTTCACCCTCCCATTTCAAAGGTTGGACCAAGGCCTGGAATGCCCATGATGGCCACCAGGGGGCGCGTGAGCATCGAATAATCCCTCCGGCGCAGCTTCTTCCCCCAAAACCTCATCCGTTCATTCCTCCGTATGTATTAAATCCCCAATCTGTGTCAGGTGATGGGACACAGAAAGGCCAGAGGGCTGGGGAGGGGAAAGGACAAGAGCGGTGGTTAGGACAAGTGAAGAGGCACGTACCAAAGCTTCGGTGAGACTGGAGGTTAGTTGGGGGAAGGTGTTGGTAGGATGGGCTGGGTCAAAAATACCAGCTAGAATGTACTGATCACCAGCTGTGTCCAAGCTCTTCCAGATTTTGATATGAATTAACTCATTTAATCATAACTGTATGAACTAGGTACTCGCTCCTATTATTCTACTTTTATTGTGGGTATTGTGGGAACACCGTAAAGTAAGCATAATGAGTTATTTGAGTTGTCGTAAAGATTAAATGGATCCGTGATTATGTGCAAAGCACTCAGAACACTGCCCAGTTGTTATCAACACCCCCATTCTATGGATGGGGAAATCAAGGCACAATTAGCAGCAGCGGCCTTGGGATTTAATTGCCAGAAGGCTGGTTCCAGAGTGTGGGCCTACCCAGTTACTAGACACTCTGATAGACCCAATCAGGGGGCAGCGGGGGACCACTAAAGAACTTTAGCTGAAGGGGACGAAGCCTAGTTTGCATTTCATGCTGTCACCACATCACAGCTGTGACCCGGATGGCAGTGGAGGGGTAGAGAAGACAGATCGGAAAGACACCGAGGGAGCCATGTGGAGGGTCTTAGTGATCAATTTCATGCCAGAGCTGGGGACGGAAGGAGGCAGAAAACCCGCAGAAGGTGAAGCCAGTGAGAAGGTAGGGGTGCGTGGGGTGTCAGAGGTGAGAAATCTGAGGGCCTCCGGCCTGCCCTCTGGCCTTCACACAGGAGATGGCTTCAGCTCCACACCCCAGGGCTGAAGAGAAAAGAAAAGCAGCCCCCAGACCCCTCTGCCTGCCTGTCTTTCCTGGAGAACCTGGGGCGGTGTGAGGGCCAGGAACCCTGAACTCTGGTTCCCCTCTGTTCAGGACCTATGGGGCTCTGGGTTCCATGGGGGTGACCCTGCTCTGGTCTCTCCCATCTTGCCTGGCACCCTGGCCCTTGCCCACTGGGGCAGGACCCAGGAGTCCCACCCACCCTCTCTGGCTGTCCCCAGCACTGAGACAGAGTGACAATATCCCCTCCCCTCCTGCACACCCAGTGGAGGCTCCAGTCTCATAAAACCTCCTCTGCAGGATCACTCTTAACCCTCACAACTATCTGGCAGTAGGCCCTTATGATCTCAATTTCACAGCTGTGGGAATCACCTTCAGGCTAAGGGGCTTGCTCTGGGTCACACAGCTTGTGCCTGGACCAGCCCTCTGCCAGGGCTTTGCTGCAAATCGTGGGCTCTTACCCACTCCACTCCTAGCACACCAGAGGCAGCTGTGCTTTGCAATGTGTCTCTGCAGAGCTGAGAATGGGGCTGAGAGAGGGGCATGGTTTGGAGTCACCAGGGCACTTGGGCAGAATCAGGGTCTGTCCCAGCTAAGGGAACGCAGAGAGAAGGGGAACCAGCTGGGTGGGGAAAGGTCCTCTGAAGGGTGGGGGTGGGGTGGGACATGCCTGGGCAGGCAAGTGGGGACAAAGAGGACGCCAGCACACCTGGCAGCCCAGCAGCTGAACCCGCCAGCCCAGATTCAAAGCTGAGCTGAGGCTGTGATTGGTGGTACGGGTCCCTTGCTCCACCCCTTCCCTCTCACCTCCCAGGCAGCTGGGAAAGAGGGATGGAGTTTGAGAAGGGTCCTCACTCATCATAAATCCTTAAGCACCAGCGGTGGCTTGGCTTGCAGAGAAGTCAGTTAACTCCCTCTCTGCCCCCAAGCCCTGCAGGGACCCTGTCTGGCGTTCTGGCGTAGCTATCGGCCCGTGACTCCGCAAGTTGCCAGGCTCGAGTGGCCCGGACCTCAGGTCATCCAACCACGCTTACTCTGGATGTCCTTCAGCCCGCGCCCTCCTCCGCTCGTTACACCTTTAGCCAGTCCCCTCTGAGTGTCCCCTGTTCTCTGACCCCCTCTCTCAGTCTAGCGACGAGGCCCTGGCCCGGCTCCCGGAAGGGGCCCTAGGTCCTTTCCACTAGGCACCCTGGCCTTCCCATGTCCGAGAATCCTGCCATTCGGGCCTTCCTGACCCGGCTCTGGGGCGCCCCACGAGCAGCTGGGCCCGGGGCGGCGGTGGGGGGATTTAGGCGCACAGGTCGCCCGGCTCCACAGCGGGCCAGGCGAGGGGGGCGGGGCAGGAACCCGACTCCGGCCTGCGCCCGGGCCCGGGGGCAGAAGGCGGGGGCGCGGGCGGGTCCTGGGCCGCCGTTTCGGGCTCGGGTTTCGGCCGTGAGGGGCGGGGCAGCCCCCGCTGAGGTCGCAGCCAATCATCGCCAGGCCGGGACTTCTAGCCGCCAATCACAGCCCGACTCTGTTGCCTCGGCCCCACCACGTCCTTTGTTCCCTGTCACCCTGGCGGTCCTCGGCGCGGCTCCCACGGCCCGGCTCCCCGCCTCGGGTCCTGTGACTTCCGGCCCGTACGGACCGGGTTGTGCGCTTGCGATCGTGTACTTGGTGTGTGCACGCGCGAGTGTGCAGGGCCCGCCCTTCCCCGTCCCAGGGCGCTCACGGCCCGCCGCCAGGCACAGCCCTGCCCGTGGCCTTGCACACTCGAGTGTCCGTCCCGGCTCCAGGGACCCTGGAGGACCTAGCCAAAGCCCCAAAAAAGCTCTTTTAAGAGGCTGAACTTTGAGCACCAGGGCCCGGGCAGTGGCCCAGCTCAGGCCCCACCTTTCCTTCCTGGGCCGCGGTTTTCCTCCCTCTCTGGCGCTTCCTTGCCTTTGCTCAGGCTCATTCCCCGACCGGCTGCCTTGCAGATACATCCACCTAATGAACCCCGTTTTTCCTTCCAGACCTACCTTGGGGGTTGCCTCCTCTGTGACGCCCCTGGGAGTCACAGGGGCCTTCTCCCTCAGGTGTTCCCCCACCGCCACTCACCTGGCTCCTGGTTTCTCTAGGCTGGGTTTGGGCCCGTCAGCAGGGAGACCCTGAGGGACTCAGTCACCCCAGCTCCTGGCAGAGCTTGAGGCTCCATCACTGTCTACTCCAGAGGCAGCAACAAGCCCTCATCCCAGACGCTTTGGCGGGCACACAGCACCTTCAGGCCTTCCGTTGCACCTGAGACAGGCTTGTTGTCCCAGACCTGTTACAGGATAAAAAGAGCTAAAACCTGTGAAGGACAGAGTGCATGCCTGGTAAAGAGCCACATGCCCACACAGGCCAAGGCCCCTGCCTCTTCCAAATTCCCAAATCCAGTGGACACTCCTCTTGCTGTCCCCTCCCTTGACCTCTGAACCCACTCAGGATGTTGTCCTCAGCCCCTTCTCCCCGCATTCCTTCCACTTTCCATGAGCTCACCTACTCCTAGACCTCCTATGCCCTGCCCCCACCTGTCTCCCACACCCCCTGGAGACCGCAGCCCAAACACCCCTCAGGTATCTCACACCCAGTGTGTCTCAAGCTCAAGGTCCTCATCCTGCCATGCCAGCTTCTATACCTGTAAAGGACCCACATTCTCACCATTGCCCAAGTCAAAACCTGGGTGTCATCCTCACGCCCTTTATTGGCCATCCACAGTGACTAAGTCTCTCAGACTGGGCTGCCTTGGTCCACACACTTCTACTTTTTGCCTTCTCTCCTAATGGGCCTCCTTGCTCTCGGCCTCCACAGTCTGCAGGGCCTGGCTGCTCTCAAGTTTCCTTCTCCCGTTGCCCTCTGCTGAGCATCCAGTCCCAGCTCCTGGGTGTAACCAGCAGGGCTTGGCCACCCAGCCTTGCCTACCACACCCATGCACGCATGCACGCAGAATTCCTTCAGTTAAAGCCCTTGAAACAGGCTAGGAGGTCTTTCCAGAACCCCTGGTAGAAGGGACGCTAGCCCCTGGGGGACTGGAGGAACAGTTAAGTCTGGGGAGCAGACTGGCTCAGCAAACCAGCTCTATAAACAGGCACGGCAGCCGGGCCCTGGCTCAGCACCTGCCCACTGGGCTCCGTTGCTCACCCTCTCTGACCTCCTGGCCCATCGGGGTTTTACATCACCTCTTTGAAGGGTTAGAGGAGAACTTCGGACCCAGAGCCAAGAAAGGACAGGGGCCACCTCCCCTCTCAGGTACTCCCCAGAACCCCAGCTTCTAAATCACCTGAGGGGACAGGCAGGACCCGAGTTGGATGAGCCAGTTGGATGAGCCAGTTGGGAGGCACTGGGGGAGAGGGAAGGTGGGGGCGGGGCGGGGCGGGGGGGGGGCTGACAAAAGAGACCAGCTGCTGTTTGCACACAA
>PVIA01008691.1:0-44260 GCA_004024845.1 Tonatia bakeri
GTGCCTAGGACGAGACGTTCCCATAGACTTGGAAATAAATAGAACCAGAAACTCCCGGTGTCGCTGGGTTTTCTCAGCTCACTGCCTGGACGCTGGGCGTTCAGCCCCGCCTGCTGAGAGGCGAGCCAGGTGCTGGATGCTAACGGCTGAGCAACCTCCAGTGTCTGAATCCTCGGGGGTGGGGGTAGGAGTTGAGTAACAGAAGTTTGATCCAAAAGTGCCTAAAAGCTGACTTCTCCAGACCTCTGATCCCAGCTGACTCTAGCCAGGACCATCCTTCCCCCTTTCCCCCTCTTCTGCAAAGATGAGGCAATAGTGAAGTGCGTGGTGCGTGGTTTTGTGCAGGAGGCTTGTATACATTTTTGCAGCGACGCAGCTACAAAGCTGTGGATTTGAGATGTGCTCTAACTACATCCTCGTGCACCACGCTCATTTTTACACGTAGACATAATAAAGGGCATTTTATATGAGGAAAATGCAACCAGTGATAAAGGAATACAATCGAACCAGAATAATGGACAAAGATACCTCTCCTAATAATGAAGGATATGCAATACAGGTTCCCTAAAAGGAACTCACATGCAAAAAAAGAAAAAGAAAAAAATTATGATATATATGCATGAAATAAAAAAAAGAAATCCTATAGTTACATTTTCATTAAGACTGAGTTAATTTTAATGGACTGGCTAAGTTTAAAGTAATAACAAAGTGTAAGTTAGGCCATAGAAATACAAAGGACTATAAGCAGAGTTTGAATCTAGTTTCATACCCTCAATATCTTAGTCATGTAAGTAAAAATGAAATACATGCAGTCTCTGCTTTGAATCAACAAATCACACAATGGTTTATTCTAATAGTTCAAATAAAAAAACTCCTATGCCTACTTAAAATGCTGTTTTTATTTTTTATGTATTTTAAAGAGTTATAGAACTACTTTATTCTTTCTCAGCAAAAATAGCATTTTCACTTTAGAATTTGTATTGCTTTATATTTTGAATATTTCCTTATATTTTCTACACTTTCCATAGTTTTTCCCCCACTTAGTCATTTCTCCATCTCCTAGTCAATGTGCTGCTTTTACAGCAGGACCTACACTAAGCACCAGAATTACAACATGTGCATATAAAATATTTCCAGTAAACAGTGTTTATTCACATATAAACACTCACTTAAAGAAATGTGTAGACTAAATCTCAGTATCTCAATAATTACTTAAGCATGCATAACTGAAAAAGATTACCTGAAATCTTCAAACAAGGGCTCAGAAAAACAAGGGAAATTCAGTCAAAAAATTATCTTTGTTGTCAAGTCAACTAATGAAAAGGGGGGTCATGAAAGAAGACTGAGAGATTAGGGAAAACAAAATGACTAGCTCCATGATCCATGAAACAAGGTACAATGCAAAAGAATGTTAAATATTTGAATCCGAAATCCATTCCGAGATTATTTCTACAAAATGCCAAAATGTGTGATCATACCTACGTGTAAATGCATAACGTATTTATTTGTTCATTTGCAATCAAAGGCTTTCTTTGGAGGCATTACCTGTAGGTACTACCAGCAGACAAAGGTTATGCTTTACATGTTCAGAGGGTAGGGTGTTGTCCCGCAGAGCGAAAGGTCACTGGTTCGATTCCCACTCAGGGCACATGGCTGGTTGTAGATTCAGTCCCCAGTCAGGGCACATACAGACGGCTCATCGATATGTCTCTCCGTCTCTTCCTCCCTCCCTTCCCCTCTCTCTAAAAAATAATTAAACCTTCTTTACAAAGATTGTGCTTTACAATTTCTTCAAAAGTAACAGTATTACTATTAGCAGTATCCACTATTCCTCTTCAAAGTCCCCAAGTTCCTGAATGGCACCTGTGTGTCGCGTCTTGAGACACATGTTTCACCCAGGCTTATTTTAAACATCAGTGAATTTTTACTGACTTCACTACACATATGCTTTCAAAAATATAGGTGGTGAAAAGCTGAGAAGAGAATTTCAAGGAATGAACTTCCATGACCCTTCATTTCCTTGCAGATGCCTCTCTTCTAACCCACTGACCATATTCCTCCATCTCCACTTACATGGTAGCCAAAATATCCATCTTAAAGCACATCGCAAATCATGTCAATCACATTAAAAAACATACAGCTTCCTTATTTCTTGAAAATTAGCATCTGCAATCCTTGGCATAACAGAGAAGGGTCTAGGGGAACAGGGGTGCATCCTACCCTTCAATTTCATCTTCCAAACTCCCTTCGCCATTTCCTCCCCTTCCATTCACACCCTTGACATTTCTTTCCTGTCCCAGACCAGCCACCTCCATCTGCAAAAGTCACAATCCTTTCCCTACTCACTCACCCAGCTTAAATAGAATTTTTTTCATGAAGCTTGCCATGTCAAAAGTGATCTCAATCACTTTGGCTGGTGTGGCTCAATGGACTGAGCACTGGCCTGTGAACCAAAGGGTCATGGGTTCAATTCCCAGTCAGGGTATATACTTGAGTTGTGGGCCAGGTCCCCAGTAGGGGGCGTGTGAGAGGCAACCACACACTGATGTGTCTGTCTCTCTCTCTCTTCCTCCTTTCCCCTCTGTCTAAAAATAAAATAAATAAAATCTTGTGAAAAAAAGTAATCTCTACCAACTCCCCTTCCTGTCTCTCCCCCCACCATTCTCTCTTTCTGCTTTCTTCAGTATGATCCTTTCTTCTGTTCTTCTAACAGGACTTATGGCACCTGCCTTTCCGTACAACCACCTGCCAAATCTCCTCTAATAGCTGCAACGCCTTCAAGCCAGACCATTTCTTGAGTTCCACAACTGAGCAACATGTAGGTTTTTTGGTGACTAGAAAGGTGATGAAGAGAGCTCATGAGTAGAATGGATTGTGTTTATACAAGATGATTAAGTGATGACTCTGATCTTTGGCTCATATAGTCTCTGTGCTCTCCCCCAGAAAATAGAATAAAAAATATCATCACAGGTCAAATACCACAGCTATATGATCAGGAAATATCACAGCAAATATGATCAGGGAAATCCAATTTTTCTAGCACGTGAGGTTAACCAATCCGGTTGTGGAAGGTATTTCACATGCCGGTCAGTCACCTCCGACCTATGACCTTTGACCCCAACCCTAACCATCCCCGTTTTTTGTTTACAATAAATTTATGTTTAGAGGGCCACAAAAAAAGTACCATCATAGGAATGCAAAAAAAAAAAAAAAAGCCTTCAGGAGCATGCTGGTATATATACGTCACGCATATTTATTGGCTTTGAGACATGTATTTAAATGAAAAACTATTCAATATAATGGCTCGTATCTTCAATGCATCTTTCTATTATTGGGTCCAGAGAAAACTGAGACACCTCAAATCATAATCCACCAAGCAAGCAACTACTGATGAACTTTCCAAAGGTACCAGCTGCCCACACAGGATTCCAAAACCATGGGCTAAGTAAGTTCAAAAACGAAATCAAAGAAAACACTCTGTGGTCAGGGCCAACGCCATATGGAGACGAATTCTTAAAGCACCACGTCAATCCATTTTCTTTAATTTGCCACCCAGTGTAACACTTTGGACAATAATCCACTAACTGTTCAATTAGCTTCCATAAAAAACGTCTTCTCTCAGAGAATGTGAAGACCCCAAAGAAGAAAATCATAGATGACAGAAGAGATCTTAAATACGTAACTTGTTTTTTTTCGAGATCGCAAAGTGTACCTTCTGGACAGAATTATTTTTACCGAATTGCAAAAAAATAAACAATACGTCGTCATGTTAATTGTAATGTAACGTATACAAAGTCACACTCCTCCTGCCTCATTGCACCACTTTTATTATTATAATGCCTTTTACATAAATATCCTAGGTGAAAGAAAGGCACAGTGTTTTTAAAAATACATTATAATTTAAAAATATTTAAGTTCAGAGTAAAAAAATGATAAAAAAATGGTTTTGTGTGGTCAAAGATTTCTTCCTACAAAATCCACAGCGGTATATATATTAACATCTATCTTGCTAAATACATAGTTTAAATACTAGTTTTAGTGTCTTTGTGTCTGTATTTCTCTGACATATTGCAATGTTTCTCTACATGCTTGCTGTCCACAAACTACCTGCTTCAAAATCACCTGAAGCATTAGTTTTGAAAGCAAGGTTCCCCCCCAGCGCGGCCGGGTCCCAGTTTCCTCCCAGGACGAAGCCAGGAGCTTGCGTTTACACAAGTTGGTTCGCCCACGTGACTGGGCGCACCAAACCCCAAACCTACCGCATCTGAAACCAGGTCTCATTATAATCTCAACCTATGTTCCAATGACAAGTTGCCAAGTGATTCCGTCCAAAAATACATTGTTTCCGAACGCTCATTTTCGCCCTTTCTAACGTGTCCACTCTACAGAAAATTAAACCTGTTTCCCAATCGCATGCTACTTCAGTTCAATGAGCCAGTGAAAAGGGTCACTTTTCCCCACGTTCCCTGTCGTGCCGAGCAGAAGCGTGGACACCCCCTCCGCATCCTGGAACCGGGACCTCCGCTTTCTGCAGCTCAGAATATGAAGAAGCCTCATCAGCACCACCAGCCCTCAGTGACCGGCTCACTAGCCTTGGCCGCCGGTTCTCAGGGCCCTCAGCCCGTCTGCACCTCCGACAGGTCCTGGCGGAGCGCAGCCCTGGGTTCCAGAGCCCAGGATATCGCCGTCCGAAAGGTCACTGGGACCCAGGAAACTGACCCGAGGCACCCCGGGAAACTCAGATCACCACCCTCGTCCTCTCCAGCTGCCAGCATCTCTGTCCCAAAGGCAACAAAGGAACCTAAACGACCCCTCACCTCCAATCCGACCCACCCCCGCAACTCCCGGTCTCCTGGCTCCCAGCGCCTGTTGCTAAGGATGCAGACGGCACTCTGCGCTCGCGCTCGGCGGCCTGGGGACCAGTGACAGCTCGCAAGAGGATCCGGCAGCACCAGGCAGCGGTGCCAGCCGAGAGCTAGGCCAGCCCAGGACCCCTTCCTTCCGCAGGAAAGGTGCGCCCTCCGCAGGGCCCCGACGCCCACGACGCCCCCAGCGCGCACCGGGCGGGTGGAGGGAGCAGTGCGAGCAGGAGACCGGCGCCCCAGCGCGCCTCTCCCTCTGCGGCCGAGAAGCTCGGCCCGGCGGAGAAGGCCTCTGGCCCAGCACCGTGGACGCCTTGGGCCCAGACAGCAAGTCAGGGGCTCAGGAACAGCCCTGGGGAGGGCGGGCACTCACCATGTTGACTTCGGAAACCATGTCTATGCTGGCGATGTCGATGTTCATACCCACGCAGACAGGGGGACCTGCGGGAAGCGCACGACACGGTGGTCAGTCAGGCGCCGGCACGGGGTGCGGGTGGCTCTGAGGCTGCGGGGGCTCTCCGAGGAGGGGGCGCAGGAGAAGTGCCCCCCACTCCACTGGCCAAAGCTCGGCGGAAGCGGACCCCGCCTCCCTCCTCCACCCAGGCCACCAGCACCAGGGCTCGAGCTTCCCGCAGCGGCCGCGCACACCCCACTCACCCCCGAAGTCGGGTCTCAGGCGAATGTCATAGCCTTTCAACAGCTTGTCCACCGTCTCCTTCACAAAGGACATGTTCCCGGGATCGTTCACGCTGGGGGAGGGGGAGAGGGTCGCAGAAAGCGGGGTCAGAAGGCGGCTCGCCCGCCGGCGCCCCGCGCGCACCCCCGCGCGCCCTGCCCGCTCCCGGCCCGCTTCCCGGCCACCCACCACCACCCTACCTCTGGGCGCAGCACACCACCGCCACCAGCACCGGGGCCGAGAAGAAGCCGAAAAGCCTTCCTCCCGCAAAGCCCCACATCCCTCCGCCGCGCCCCGGCACGGGGGAGGGGGCGCCCCGCCGCCGTCGCGACCCGCAGCCGGGGCTGCTCCTGCTGCCGCCGCCGCCGCCGCCGCGCTGGCCCGGAGCGGAGGAGGGCGGAGGGGGAGGGGAGGGAGGCGGGAGGAGTGGGGAGGGGAGGAGCGCGGGCGCAGGAGCGGGGGGGGGGGGGGGAGGGGGCCGGGCGAGCCTGAGGCGGAGCCGGCTGCCCCGCGCGCCCGGCCCTCCCCGCGTTCCGGCCGAGGCGGCGCGTGGCCCTGGCCCTCAGCGCTCCCTCCGGCCCCGGGGGCTGCGGAAGGGGACCTGTAGCCCGGCCGGAGCGGCTGGAGGAGCCGCGGCTGCGCGGCGAGCGACAGGGCCCGGAGTCGGCCGCGAAGCCAGCTCCTGTGGGCTCCCTGTGACCGGCCGACTCGGGCAGTCGCGGCGAGGGACCCGCTATCCGCTTTCCCCACCCCCTCCCGGACCCCGACCCGCGCAGGACGAACCCCGCCCGGCTGCGGCGCAGCGACAGCCCAGGGCCGCGGCGGAGCGGGTGCCTCTGTCCGCGGCACTGCGCGCTGCGGCGTCGGGAAAGAGGCTGCGGGGGCCCCCGGGAAGCCCCCGCCTCACCTGCGGGGCTCCGAGCCGTGGGTCCCCAGTGTCCAGCAGAGCCAGACGGGCAGCAGGAGAGCCGGGAGCCCGGAGCACATGGCGCTGCTCCTCCGACCTCAGCTGGGTGGGATCCGCGCTCCCCGCCCCCCCCCCCGTCACGGAGAATTCAGCGCCGAAGCGGGGATCCCCGCCCCTGCCCCCACCCACGGGCTTTCCCGCCTGACCCATCATCCAGCCCCTAGCATGGCTGCCCAATTTATTATTTATGCACTATAACACCATTTTAAAAACCGGTTTCTCTCGCCATCACCCCGAACATTTCCTGTGGTCACCCCCCTCCCCCGTGCTCACAAATACGCCTGTGTGTGCACGGCCAAGAAAGTCCTGATGGTGTGCACTGAGCTATCAGTAAGCGCAGGTCCCGTCGTTTCCAGCCTCGGGGAAAAAATGCGCCCGTTCGCCGCGGCCTGGAGCTGTCCGTGGTCCTTAAACGATGCGCGGAAGCTCGCTGACCCTGAGCCCGGCCTGCACCCTGCGGTTCTCATTAAAAGACCTCTGGCACCTTGGCCGACAAGCAGGCCGAGGTCCACCCCAGCCCACCCGGTCCTGAGTGTCCCCGCTGGGTCCCTAAGGGTGTTTTTCGTGCTGCGGCCGTGAGTTCTGTTTTTCTTTGGTGAACGATTCTCAGGAAAGTTTCCTTGCGCCTCAGATTTCTCATAGTGGGGGAAACGGTTACGTGGTCGGGCGTGTGGTCCACCGAACACCCCACACACATCGGGTTCACTGCGTGCCCAGTGGGCTTCCACGGGCCATTCCGGTCCTCCGCGAACGGTGAATAACAGACAACTCCTTCCCCGTGTTCTGTTCTGTTGTCCAGACTTGACGTGACTCACTGTCTCAATCTAGACCCTTATTCTCAAACCGGTGTGTTTCCGTGCGTTCATTTGAAACATCACTGCCTCTTAAAATCATCCATTTGGTTTTTGGAACAGAAAGCATGACCACAGAAACTGCAAGGTTGATAGGTTAAGAGATAAAAATAGCTCTCGGGTCGTTTTCTGGAAAAGTCTGTTTACAGCTAGGTTGTATTCTGCACCCTGTTACGCTCGATGGAATTACCGGGAAAAGGAGATCTGGGTTATCATACCTTCCTGCCCACATTCACGTTTCTGTTTCTTCTATGCATGTGTGCCTCTTTTAGGGGAACACTCTGCTGGGGTCACAGCTGTACAAAGTGAATGATAAGAACACAACTCGGAAAACCGTATCACAAATGTCATTACTGTCCACCCATGCACCACATGGAATCTAGGTTTCAACTGGCCTGAGGCTGTTGTCCTTATATTTTATTTTATTTTATTTTTATCCTCACCCAAGGATATGTCTTTTTGGTTGATGAGAGAGAGGAAAGAGAGAGAGATGAAAGAGAAACACCCATGAGTTTCCTCCCGTGTGACCCCGCACGTACCTAGGTATGTGCCCTGACCAAGGATCAAACCCACAACCTTTGCTGCAGGGGGGGACACTCTACCCAGCTGAGCCACCCCGCCAGGGCGTGACCCTAGACTTTATGTCAGTGGCTGGGTCAGCACGAGGGCTCTGACCAGTTTTACCGGACAGTGAGCCCACACCCTCTGCCTGAGCCACCTGTCTGTCACTTCCCACCTTCAGACTTCTCAGGTGACCCTGAGGCCCAACATGCCACTGCACCTGTCTGGTGCCCATGCATGCACAATCTGAAGCTGCAGGAGACTCAGCCACCCATGACGTGGACGTTTAACAAACGGAAGGTGGGAGTCAGTGGACAATGATTCTCCCTTTATTGCCCCTGCACAGCGTCCTGAAATGCCAAGGGGGCTTCTGTTTCTGCATCTTCCACACCTCTCTTCCCTTCTCCTTCACTCTTACTTTCATCATCAGTGTTACCCTCCTAATGCCGTAGCACTTACACTTTGCCTCGAGATATGTTTTCTGGGAAAGCCAAGCAAAGTCATCCAATGACTGGCAAATCAATAAAAAGTGTCACCGGAAATGCAGGCTTTTTATGATGAGAAGAAAAAAAATCAAAGGGAAACACTTTGGGGTTTGTACACAGGTGTGAGCAAGATCTGTGGGGTCCGAAGGCGGATCGTGGTGACTGCCCGCCTTGCACCAACACGAGCAACAGAGGCTGCCTGTGCAGCACCCCCCTCCCCACCCCAGTCTCAGTGCCCTCCCACGTGGGCCCCAAACCCCAAGCACCCCCATCCTTCCGGTCTCTTGCCTGGATTCCTGAAACCAGAACTAAGTCCGTGCCTTAACTAGATGATGTCAACATATGAACAAAATCAGGAGCAAATTACTAATTCAGCTTTTACCTCCATGCGTTTTCTACTGAAAGCAAAACATCCCACCACGGGTGCATTTTCACCTGAGAAGAAGGAGGTGCATCCGTTGTGCTCACAGGAAAGCGGTTCCAAACGGGCTGGAATATTGAGGCAGGAGGAAGGCAGGAGGGAGGGAGGGAGACATGCCACGCGATCGCTTCCACCAGCACCCCCTTCCCCCGTCTGTCCATGTGTCCGACCAGCGCCTTCCACCACACAGCGTCGTGTCCACACCCGCATTCACAGAGCGCCAATTTCTCTCTTCACGCAGGATGAAAGTTTCTGACGCTCTATTTTGAAGCTCCTTAAAAATCGCAGTCAACTGGACACAGAGCCCATGAAGTGAGATTCGAAATGCGTGATCAGATGAGTCGTGACAAACGCGTGAACCGGCGTGCGCACCATCGCTCACCCCGCCACGGCTCCCGGGCTCCCGGTTCCAGGCCAGCCCGGACCTAGGCTCTCTCACCAGAGACCCCTTGCCTGTCCTAACATTGCGTACGAGTGGAATTACGCCGTAGATTTCAGTTTCTGTCTGGCTTCGTTCCTTTAGCATAATGTTCCTGCCATTCTCCGCGTGTTGCTGCAGATTGATTGCCTGCTTCTCTCCATTGCTGAGCGGCATGGTGTTGTGTAACTCTCCCCCAACTTGTCTGTCCCTTCATCTGTCGGAGGACCGGCTGGTGCACCCACCGGGGAAACCACAGCGGAGTCCCCTCACACGATTAAACATGGAGCTGCCTTATGAACCAGCAATCCCAGATATAGTCTGGGAATGCATCTGAGGAAATCCAAGATGCTGATTTGAAAGGATACATGCGCCCTATGCTCATTGCAGCATCATTGACGATAGCCAAGGTGTGGAAGCAACCCAACTGTTCATTAGATTTGGAACTGGATAAAGAACGGGCACAGACACACAATGAGATATTACTCAGCCATACAAAGAATGAAATCCTACCATTTGCAACAGCATGGATGGACCTGGAGGGCCTGACGCTAAGTGAAATAAACCAGACAGAGAAAGACAAATGCCATATGATCTCACTGATACGTAGAATCTAAAGAACAGAATAAATGAACAAACAACATTGAAACAGACTCATAGAGACAGAACAGAGTGATGGTTGCAGGAGGGCAGGGGTTTGGGGGACTGGCTGGATTGGTAAAGACATTGGGAAATACAGATTGCAGGCTACAGAAGGTGAAGTGTGCATGGGGAAGGCAGTCAGTAATATTGTAACAACAGCATCTGGTGCCAGGCGGGAACCGGAAATATCAGGGGAAACACTTTGTAAATTATAAGCTTGTTTAACCACCACGCTGTACACCTGACACTAATACAAAGGGTATTGAATGCAAACTGGAACGAAGAAACAAAATAAATAAAATAAGGTAAAAAAGAATCATCTTTTCTGAAAGCACCATTAATTTCTCCATATGAGTCACTTTCCCAGCCTGACCATGTAACAACGCTCCTGGGACATTGGGAAAGATGTTCAAATTCTCATGGAAACAATTTGGAGGCAATGAGAAGCATGGGTAACATTCAGAATTTTTTAAATACAGAAGGCCATAAAAATAAGAAATGGACACAGTCATAACCACTTAACCTCAAAGTAGGTCTATATCTCAATAAAAAGTGTAAATTAAAACCACAGGTTAAAAACATGAAAAAAAAAAACACATGGTTTCAATACACTCGAAGTTTGATTATGATGTCTCTTGACATGGATTTCTTTCTTAATATTTGGAATTTGCTCAGGTTCCTGAATGTGCCAGTTCATATGTTTTGCCAAATTTGCACAAACTTTGGCTATTATTTCTTGGAATGCCTTTTAGGGCCACCTTCTTTTTCTCATGGGTCTCTGATAGCCTAAAATCCAGGGGTGTCCAAACTTTTGGCATCTCCGGGCCACGCTGGAAGCAGAAGAGCTGCCTGGGGCCACACATTAAATACACTGCGGCACGTAATCACCAAAAAAAAAAAATCTCATCATGCTTTAAGTAAATTTGCGATTTCGTGTTGGGCTGCATTCACGTCCGTCCTGGGCTGCATGTGGCCCGCAGGCCACAGGTTGGACACCCCTGGAAATACTGGGTCTTTCCTGAGAGTCCTAAATGTCCCCAAGGCTGTGTTCTTCATTTTTCTTTTATTCTCTTCTTTTCCTTTTCTGTTGTTCAGATTAGTTTCTCCATCCAAGGCCCTGCTCCTTCCCTCTGTCCCCTCCCCTCTGCTCTTACACCCCTCCGTGGTGGGCTTGATGTTGGTTATTTTCAGTCTTAAAACTTACATTTGTTCTTTTCACTGCCTTCTGTGTCTTGCCTGAGGCTATTTTCTCCATGCAGTTCCTCTGCGTTCAGAGTTTTCCCTGAAGCCTTTCCGTAATGGCTACTTTAAAAATCTCCGTCGGGTCATTTGAACATCATCTTTGTTCGTTCTTGGGATGATGAACTGTTGTCTATCAGAACCTGGACGGTTTTGTCTACCGTGTTACAAACATTGGATCTCACTGAAATGTTAGGTTTTAGTCAGCATCCTTCCGTTGGGCTCAGGTTCAGAAAGGGGGTCTGCTCATTACTGGAGGGAGGGGGAGTGGTGACTCATTCCTTCTCTTCATGTGACCTTTGACACTGCCGGGTGCTGTCCCCGTTGATGCTGGTAGAAGACAGAGCCTCTTTGGGGACCACCCCAGGTAGGGAGTGGAGGAGCCTCATCATTGCTGGTGGAAGGAACTCCAAGCCCCCCACATGGTCCCCAAGGACACTGTAGTGTCCAGGGAGCTTGGTTACCATCTGCTAGGGGTGAAAGTCCTGCTTTCCCACTCAGCGTTCTTGGACACCACCCCTGTCACCCCTTCCCCTGCAGGGACATTGGATTCCTTAACATCCCAGCCACGTGTCTAGACACTCAGCCTTTGAAGGAGGGACTGGGTGGGGCCACAGTTGTTTTCAGTGGTCTTTAGCTGGAGCAAAGAATCCGTGGTCTGGATATTTTCTGTCTGCCCTGACTGGTGTGGCTCCTTGGATTGAGTGCCGGCCTGAAAACCGAAGGGTCACTGGTTCGATTCCCAGTCAGGGTACATGCCTGGGTTGCAGGCCAAGTCCCCAGTAGGGGGTGTACAAGAGGCAACCACACATTGACATTTCTCTCCCTCTTTCTCCTCTCTAAAAATAAAAACAAATAAGATGTTTTAAAAAGTAACAAAAAAATAAAGTGTTTCTGTCTTGCTATGCTACCCTACCCAGGTCCCTCTCTGGTGATGACAGGCTTTTCTTGGGGTTCCATTTTTCTCCTGTACACACTGCATTTCCTAACTGCTGGCTTCTTTAATATTCAGTCTGAGATACGTGAGACAAAGAAAGCTCACTGCCACTCACTCCCAGCTCTCCTGGCCATCTGCCGTTCTCTCTCCAGCTTTCACGTCTCCTTATGTTTGCTTTAAAAAAAATCTGGAGCCCTGGCCAGGCTGCTCAGTGGCTTGGAGCATCGTCCCGCACACCAGAGGTTGTGGGTTCGATCCTGGCCAAGGTACATACCTAGGCTGCGGTTCAGTCCCCAAGGGGTGCGTACAGGAGACAAAAAAAATTGATGTTTCTCTCCCATTGATGTTTTTCTTTCTCCCTTCCTCTCTCTTAAAAAAATATCAATAAAACCATATCCTCTGGTGATGATTACAAAAATCAGGAGTAATAGAAATTCCTACATTTCCTCCAGCTGAAAGATTACATTTCCTCCATTTTTCTGTCACTTCATCTAGTAAAAGGAGACAGTAAAGAGGAAAGATAAATGACTATATTTAATCTGCCACGTTTAACCCTTAGTCCCATTAATAAATTCCCCAGGATTAAATCATTTTTGCATTCCTGAAAGAAAATCATGGTGGTTGATAGCCTTAATTTTAATTTGCCTCTCATATCAACATAATTTGCATTGTTATTACTGTTAAAGGCAATATTTGTTGAGAATTACTGCCCTGTTCAACAGTTTTTTTTCTGGTCATATTTCTTGCATTTCTTCTCTTTTCTTTTGGGGGAGCTCCTGTAAAAGGTAAGCTATTTCATTTATATTTATTGAAAATTTTAATTTATTTTGTGCTTATGGTACAATATTATGTAGCTAGATATAAAATTCTAGGGTGTTGAGGTGTCAAAATGGAAACAGAGGTTTTGGCCCCAGATGTCATAAGTGAGACTTACTTATGATATTGAATATTAAAAATGACATGCCCACCCTGGCTGGGTAGCTCAGTTGGTTAGAGCATCGTCCCAATACACCAAGGTTGTAGGTTCAATTCCTGGCCAGGGCACATACAAGAATTAACCAATGAACACACCAGTAAGTGGAATAACGCACTCTCTCTCTTTCTCTCTCTCTCAAAGTAAAACAAACAAACAAAAAAACAACACAGCGTGTCTAACGCCTCAACAACTAACATTGTCTGTTAGTAATTTAATGCTATTAGTTCATTGTCTTAAAGGTCCACTTTTGCTTTTATAAAAACTAGTGTCAATTTAATTGGTTTTCCTTCTACCTGTGTCTTTCTGTGGATTTCTCTGACCTTATCTTATCGGGAATTTGCTCAGATTCCTGGAAATTCTGATGTTCTGCGTATTTACCATGAAGAGTCTGGGTGTGGGTTTCTTTGATTCCTCCTTGTGAATATTCCATGTGAGAAGTCATGTGTGTAGTAAGTTCTAGAAAATGTGCCACTTAAAATGTTTACCTCCTGCCCTCCCCAGACCTCCTGTCTCTGGTATCCTTCTTTCTGAATTCTCACCTTGGACTTCAGGGTTTCTATTAAATTCCCCGAAGTGAACACTGCCTGAAATCACCGATGTTTTTTGTCTCCTTTTCTTCCGTGTTGAACTAGGAGTCATTTTCTAGATCTAATCTCTAGCACAGTAATATGCTTTACTGTTTGCCCTCTTCAATAAGGTCACTGAATGAACTCATGAGTTAATAAATTCCCCCTAATTATTCATATGTCAGCATCTGCTGCTTCAGGTCTGTAACCTGTTTGTGAGTTTTAGATGTTCTAGAACATCGTAACCAGGAGCCCCTTTGCCATTGCATTTTATCCTCACCTAAGGACATATTTCCATGGATTTTAGAGAAGTAGCTGGAGGTAGGGAGAGGAAAAGAGAGAGAGAGGGATCAGTTGCCTCCCTTTTGTGCCCCAACTAGCAATCCAACCCTCAGCCTAGGTATGTGCCCCGACTGGGACTCAAACCCGCAACCTTGGTGTATCAGGGTGATGATCCAACCCACTGAGCCACCCGGCCAGGGCTTGATGGCCCCTTCTACTCTGGCTTATGTCAGTCAGCCACTCCACCAACTAGCAACCCAGCTCTCTCCAGCTCTGCTTGCTCCTGATGTAAATTTTGGAAAGACAGGATATTAAAAGCCAAGTGCCTTCTACCAGGAACATGTTAGCTGTCTAGACATTAGACGAGGCATATCATCTTTAATATTTAATATTACAAATAAGACTCATTTCTGACAGCTTGGGGCCAAAATCTTCGTTTTCATTTTGACACTTTCCTTCTAAAACATGTCAAGGCATACAATTATTTACTCAAACGGTATGGACATTATATATATTTATGTATGTATAAATATACATTATATACATTTACATAATATATATAATCTCATCTGGCACAAATAATGTCCCCCTTTGATTAGAAAATCTTGTATTAGAAAATCATAAGCATGTCATTCTGTAACACAACAACATCATGCTCAACCACACCATGGGGCATTTTAGGTGACATGTTCAAATTAAAACTATTAATTATCACACTCATATTATTATGTCATTCTGTATGTGGGTGTAAATTATCACGCCCATATTATTATGTCATTACTATGTCATTTTGTAACATAACAACGACCACACTCAAGCAGGTGTTACATCTGCCAGGCCGGGCCCTGTGTGTGTGTGTGTGTATTGCCAAATGTTTCCTACAAAGGTTATAAGTCTCTTTCACATGTGCAGAGTGTGACAGTGACCAGTCAGAACACCCACATAAATGTTGGTTCCATTTTCTTTTCCTTTACTTATTTATTTTTAGAGACAGGGGAAAGGAAGGACAAAGAGAGGGAGAGAAACATCAATGTGTGGTTGCCTCTTGAGTGCCCCCTATTGGGGACCTGGCCTGTAACCCCGGCATGTGCCCTGACTGGGAATCGAACTGGCAACCCTTTGGTTTGTAGGCCAGCACTCAGTCCACTGAACCACACAAGCCAGGGCCCTTATTTTCTGATCTGTGAAAACTAGTAACTCAGGTTTTGAAAAAATATATATTTTATAAGTTAAAATGTTTTATCAATGTCATGAGATATTGAGAATGTTTCTTAAATTATCTAGGCATGTGCCTCCCCCCCGCCCCACCAGAAGACCATACATATACATGGACTATTTATTTCAAAACAGTTTAGATGCACAGAAAGAACTGTGTAAAGAGTACAGAAAGTTCCTATGTAAACCACACCCCATCTGCCCTGTTCTTAACATCTGACAGAGTATGTTTGTTATAATTAATGAGCTAATATTGATTCATCGTATAAATAAAGTCCATCCTTCACTCGGATTTTCTTCTTATCAAGATTTTTGTTTATTTATTTTTAGAGAGAGGGAAAGGGGGAGAGAGACAGGGAAACATCAATTGGTTGCCTCTTGCTTGTCCCCTACTGGGGACCTGGCCCCCAACCCAGGCATGCGCCCTGACTGGGAATCGAACCAGCGACCTTTTGGTTTGCAGGACAATGCCCAGCCCACTGAGCCACACCAGTCAGGGCAGACTTTTTTAGTTTTACCCAGTGCTCTTTGTCCATCCCAGGATTGCATCCGGAATGCCATATTCTACTTTGTCATCGTGTGCCCATAGACTATTTTGTCCCTGCCTGTGGGAATTGTCATACCTGGGAAAACAGGCCCCTCTGTCATCACGCCATCCCCCCTTTGTCCTGAAAATGTCCCTCCTTCTGAAGTCCACGTGTCTGAAACTGCTGTAGCTACTCCAGCCTTATTTTGATGTTCATCGGCAAGATATCAGCTTCACAGGGCTGCTGTAACCAATGGTGGCCGCCAACTGCTGGTTGGCAATGGCAGATTCATTCTGCCACAGTTCTGGGGACCACGAGTCTGGACCACGAGTCTGAATTGAGGAATCAGCAAGGCCACGGTCAAAGTGGACCCCCCTTCCCTTCAGCAGCCCTGGTGTCCCTTGCCTCTCTCCAATCTCTGCCTCTATCTTCATGAGACCACCTCCCTGTGGACATATGATCTTTGCTCTAGGGAGTCACAAGGCCATCACATGAGGACACCAGTCTTTGGATGTAGGGCCCATTCTAACTCAGTAGCCTCATTTTAGCAAATGCCATCTACAAAGGCCATTTCCTACCAAGGCCACCTTCTTGATTTTTTTTAAATCCAGTCTTTTGTCTCTATCTTTTCCTTTTTTAAGATTTTATTTTTAAGATTTTATTTATTTATTTTTAGAGAGGGAAGGGACGGAGAAAGAGAGAGAAAGAGAAACATCAATGTGCGGTTGCTGGGGGCCGTGGCCTGCAACCCAGGCATGTGCCCTGACTGGGAATTGAACCTGTGATGCTTTGGTTCGCAGCCCATGCTCAATCCACTGAACTACACTTGTCTCTGTCTTTTCATCAGTGCATTTAAACCACTCTCATTTACAGTGATTATTCATGTGTTGTGTCTTTGGGGGTAGGTAGGAGAGGGTGTGAGGGAATAAGGGGTGATGGAGGGAGACTGGACTTGGGGTGGTGAACACACAACACAACATACAGAGGATGTATTGTAGACTTGTACACCTGAAACCTACATAATTTTATTAACTAATATCACTCCAATAAATTCTAGAAAAAAGAAAAAATTGATTATTTACATAATTGGATTAATATCTATGGTCTTCAGAACTGTTTCCTGCTCATTGCATTTGCCCGTTGTTTTTTATCCCTTCTGCCTTTTCGAGCATTTTACATCATTCCATTGGTCTCTTTTCTAGCATATTATATTTATTTTTAAAATATTTTAGGAATTTCCTTAAAGTTTACAACATATATTTTCCCTCACCTGAACCTACTCTGAAGGACTATATAGTACTTTATATGCAATGCAGTTATAACTGAATATTTCCAGTTTCCTATGACATTGTCATTCATTCCAATTATCCTTGTGTTAATCACTCAATACATTGCTATTGCAACTTTAAAGAAATAGTTACCTTTGAGGTCAAAGGGTAAGAAAAATTACACCTTTCATTTTATCTTCATTTATAACTTCTCCTATACTCTCCCTTCTTTCTTGTCACTCCACGTGTCTGACCTAGATCCTGTTCTTCTCCTTGAAGAATGTCTTTGAACATTCCTTTTGCAGCAGCTTTGAAAATCAGAAGTCTTAAACATATTTTTATTTATTTATTTTTAATAATTTAAAATTGTTATTCTGTTACAGTTGTCCCAATTTTTCCCGCTACCCTCCTCCACCCATCCCGCTCCCACTCCCACAGCCAGTTCCCGCACTGTTGTCCATGTCCAGCAAAAGCAATCTATAGCTCTGGCTGAGTAGCGCAGATGGTTAGAGCATCATTCCAATACACCAAGGTTGTAGGTTCAATCCCCAGTCAGGGCATAAGAATCAACCAATGAATGCATGAATGGGTGGAACAGCAAAATTGATGTTTCTTTCTCTTTCTCTCTTTCTAAAATCAACCAATCAACTTTTTAAAAAAAGCAATATACAATATTTCATACCCCAGTAAAATCCCAACTGAACTCCTTAAACGATACAGTTTTCTACATAAGGCTCTGACCCACTGACAAGATCACTGTGTTGGGAGGGGTGTGAATCCAGAATGAGCTGCCAAACTCTTCTACAACCATGTGACTACTTACTGTTACTGGAGCATCGTCGGGCATTTTATGCAAGTGACCTAAGCATGATCAGTTTTTAAAGCATACATCATTTTATTGCTAATTGAGAGACAAGAAATGAAATGAAAATATCAATGTTAGATTATAATATATAGTTAAATGTTAGTATCATATATTAAAACCAGGTATATAAACAATGTATATAAATCTACCTTTTATATACACAATTTAAAAAAATTTAGCCCTATCCAGTGTGGCTCAGTTGGTTGAATGTCAAACCCACCAAGTGAAAGGCTGCAAGTTCGATTCCCAGTCAGGGCACATAGAGGCAACCGATCTATGATTTTCTCTCGCATCGATGTTTCTCTCCCTCTTTCTCCCTCCCTTCCTCTCTCTCTAAAAATGGATACATAAAATCTTTAAAAAAATTAATTCCCTTTTAACTTACATATGTAATAAATATCATCATAGGAAAATAAATAGAATATGAAATTGCCCTTATTCCAAAAACAAAAGTGATGCAATTGTTATTTTAGTGTGTGACCTTGGTTTGCTCAATGTGCGCTTTCAATGTACAAATTATTCTTTATAAATTGGGATTACAGTATCCCCTTTTACACAGATTTCAGGACTATGTGATTTTGTATCGACTTCATAACAAATGAGACAATATCAAGTTAACATATCTCCAAAACTTAACATACTTCAAAATCATTTTTTGATGCCTAACCAGTTAATTGTTCTGTAATAACCTATTTAACTGACCCCTTACGGTTGAACATAAGTTCATTTCCATTTTTTCCCCTATAACAACATTACGATGTAGTTACTTCTAAAACACCCCTTTGATCATGTCTGCTTGTTTCCAAAGCAGTTGGGATGAAGTTTCCAAAGTAGAATCAACAGGCCCCTCAGCTCCAAAGACACGCCTCCCATGGAGCTTTTCAGAAGCAGTTGCCTCCGAGCCCCAGGACGCCGCTGACAAGCTTTGTCCCTCAGGCACGAAGTGAACATGTCTTTTGCTCACATTTAAACCAAGGAGATTACATCTGTTGTCAGAGGACATTACATGCATTGCCTGTAGGCAGTAGAGTATATATTCCCTATTTCTCTAGGCAGTACATGGACTGTTAAAATCCCCACCAGAGGATATACGTGTATTTATTGATTTTAGAGAAGGAGAGTGAGAAAGAAACATCAGTGTGAGAGAGAAACACTGATGGGTTGCCTCTCGTATGTGCCCCAACCTAGGCATGTGTCCTGACTGGGTATCGAACCCGCAACCTTTCAATTTATAGCCCAACACTCCAACCAACTGAGCCACCTAGCCGGGACACGTGGGCTTTAATTATAGTTTCATTTGTAGCTTAATTGTAGTTTTAGTTGTTTTTATTGTTACTTTCATTCCTATTTATTTACTCACATTCATTTACCCTTACATGTTTATTCATACACATTTCTCCATATGCTTGTATTCCCCAGTTGTCCTGTGTTTGTGAGTTGCTCTTCATTCACTTGTGTTTCTAACGACGTGTTTACATTTTGTATTGGTTTGCAAGAACGTTTTAAGATAATCACAGCCCTGGCTGGTGTGGCTCAGTGGATTGAGTGCTGGCCTGCGAACAAAAGGGCAACCAGTTCAATTCCCAGTCAGGGCACATGCCTGGGTTGTGGGTCAGGTCCCCAGTAGGGAGCGTGTGAGAGGCAACCACACAATGATGTTTCTCTCCCTCTCTTTCTCCTTCCCTTCCCCTCTCTCTAAAAATAAATAAATAAAATCTTTATTTAAAATGATTATCAAATTTGTGCCAGAAGCACTCTAAAGAGTTATGTAATTGATGAGCAACAATTCTCAAGAGCTTCCTGCATGTCCAGCCTGGAGACCATTGGTCTTCATGCGTCTCTGCTGCACAGAAACCTGGTCACGATGTTTAATAGGGGCTGGATTTCTAACACCCATGGGACTGGCCTGGAAACTGAGGCTGAGAGAGGAGAACGTTGCTAGAGCATCCTTATCTGTTCTCATGACTGAGTGGCATCTCTGTTCCTGATAATCAGCATCTCCAGCCTCCATGCACGTGGTCTTATCACACTAGTGGTCCAGAGGAAAGTTGATTTTTAACGTTCATGAAAGGTGTAAACACTCCATGAATTTTTGCTAACCCAATATATTTATTTACTTATTTTATATGTTTCACTCTTTCGTTCTGAGCATCCTGCCTCTTAGTCTATTTATTCATTTTATTTTTCCATTTGGATAATTGCACGCCTCATTTCCAAGAGTTTGTTTGGCTAAATTGTTTGGCTAATGAATGAGCATTACGTGGACATTCTATAAATGAGGTGTCTGCAACATACTCTTACAAGGCTGGTTATATTTCTTTTTTTTTAAATTTCTCTGGTGATAATACAGTTTGTGCCTAAAGTAAATAAATAGTGATGCAAGGAGAAATGGGGAAAAAACTACAAAATTTGTGGGGGATATTAGCTCCGTTCTCTCAGAATAAATACGAATATGGGAGATTTGAGTAACACACTTAAGTATCTTGGAGAAAAGACGACATTGCACAATTGTATATTTACATATAACCAACATAAACTTTTTTTAATGCACGCAAACCAGTAATAGAAATTGGTTATGCATGCAAAAGGAAAATGTCAAGACATTTTAAAGTAGAAATTAATGTGCAGTAAACAATGCAATAAAATTCCACACCACTAAAATATAGTCCAAATATCTCTTCACGTAAATATTAAATCACTAGGAGAAATGAAACTAACCGTGTATTCAGCCATAAGAGACCTTCATAAAGTGGTACCCCCGCAAACTCCCACTTGTACAGAAGTTGTTGTTTTGATAAATTTATTAGAGAATGAGGAAAACTGGGAACCAAATATTCAAGATTTACATATATATATTTATCCTTACCCAAGGACATGCTTATTGACTTTTAGACAGAAGGGAAGGGAGGGAGAGAAATATCGATCAGCTGCCTCTCCTCTGTGACCAGAGCCAGGCATGTGTCCTGACTGGGAATCGAACCTGTGACCTTTCAGTTTACAGGATAAAGCTCCAACCAACTGAGCCACACTGGCCAGGGCTCAAGCTGATATATTTTTTAAAAGAACAATAAAATTAAACTAAGTGGTAGAAGGTGGGTAGAAAAAAATCAGCAGGCAAGTAGAATCATTAACAAATGAACAGAAGTAAATGTTTCTTCTCTACCATTAAAAATGTAATACAAAACATACCACTGACAATAACTATGAAAACTTTAAAATTCCTTGGAATAACCCTAACACAATGTTTAAACTTACCTAAGAGAAAAGTGACAAGAAAGGAAATAAAAGAACACATATCATACCCCTGCCTGGGAAGATTTGATAATATAAAGGTGTCAATTTCCCCCTACAGTTTATTTACCAGTTCTCGTACTGAAGAAGGGTTAGTGTTTTTTCTTTAATTTCTTGCTCTTGCTGCTGATATAAACATAAATCCTAGTGGACGAAGATTCCTCTAGGAATGCCATCACTAACGACGTGTGTTTCCACAGTCGCCAGGATTGGCAAACTGTTTTCCAAAGTGGTTATTTGTATTGATCCTCACCAATCTCTGTAAGGTTTCACCATTGTCAATCTTGACAATATCAAGTTACTCATTCCCGCACATAATGTGTGTATGAACTCGTGAGCCACCACTGTTCAATTTGCACTCACATCAATAGTGAAATTTCATAATTTTATTTGCTTACTAGCTATTATGATTTTTTAAAACAAATTTGTGGACTCATCATTCATATCCACTGCCCGCTTTAAGACAAAAGAAGTTTTCTTTAATCGAAACTGGATACTATTATTTATGTCTTACTAAAAGTTGATCATACCGTCTTCCAAATCAGGCTTGTCTTTTCACCTTGTTTAAAATGTCTTCGTATAGAAGTTTTCATTTTTATTATTAAATTTAAACTAATAGTAAGTTAATTAATTTCTTATCATAGTTTATGGTTGGAAAACATATTAACAGCACTCATTTCAGTATAGCGATAATGCCAAAGGGAACTTTCCAGAGATACCTGAGGTTAGTTGCTCAGTTCCACCTTAGCCACCGCCAAAATTACCAATTTGTTTTTAGGGTTGTTTGTTTTTTTTTTAATCCTCACCTGAGGATATGAGAGACAGACAGACAGACAGACAGGCATTGATGTGAGAAAGAAACATCCATCAGTTGCCTCCCATACTCGCCCTGACCAGGGGTCGAACCCGCAACCTTTTGGTGTGTAGGACAATGCTCCAACCAGCTGAGCCACCCAGCCAGGATGCAATTTGTTTTAAATAATTTGTTCAACTCTTAGAAGGGAGCAATGATTTCAGGAAGAGAATAGATTTAAAAAAATCAACATTAAATGGCAGGGTTAATACATATTTGAAATGCTGACTTCCTGTAGTGAATAGTCAAAAGCTCTCCCACTAGAAAGTACATCTTGAACTGAAAAACATTCAGACCCTGGTAGATTTTCAACCCGATTAAATTTTCTCTTCCCAGGTAGCCTATCTGCTACAGCAGTATGAGGGCTGTTAATATTGTCATTCAATAAACTTATGTCTGATGGAAAAAATAAAACAACCCAAGTGTATTCCAACATGTAAATGGAGGATTCTTCTCAGAATGCTAAGACAGGGTATCCTTCTATGCCTTGTTTTACTTAAGATTTAAGTCAACTTCTTTCCTTATGTTTTATGTCTTTAGTACACCTGCTCCTGGTCTGTGTAAGGTGTGAGGTAAAGAGGAACACACAGGGTCCCACACAAATAACACCCCTTTTGTGTTACCAAATCTTTTATTATAACTCGTAAGCATGTAACTCTGTAACATAACGGTATCACACTCCAGCACACCATAGGACATTTCTGGTGAAATGTTCAAATTAAAACTATAAATTATTACACCCATATTGTTACCCCACCAAATACACTCAAGCAGGCCTTACTTCTGCCAGACCCTGTGTCTGTTTGGTCTTCGTGTATTTTATTTTCGATGTGATTGTGAATGGCATTGTTAAGTCAGTTTCTTTCTTGGTTGTTCTTCATGGAAGTGTAGAACTGACAAAAAAAAGAGACATCCCTTTATTCTTTCCCAAATGTATAGCCACATCACGCGTTGCTAGGCCCTGGCTTCCTCTCTGATTTCTAATATACATTCTACATTCACGTAGTCTTGGGTATTCATTCTTAGGATTTGTGGTCTGGTCCAAGGCAGCCCACCAAAGAGACTCCATCTCTGAAGCTCTTCCTCTGTACTCACCCAAGGGATCTTGTGGGCAAATGATTGTCGCCTCAGCTCCTAGGAATGTATTCCCACTCCTCAATTCACCGAGTCTGGACATTACGTCCCAGCAGAAGTGTGGGCGATCTGGGGTCACCTCATCTGCCTTTCCTCCACCAGGGATGGGGCTCTGAGCCTGTGAAAAGCACCCAGCGGGAAGCACTGGCTACACAGAGGGCTGGGGCGCAGGAAACCCCGCCTCCACGTTCCCACGCATCCTGCGAGGAAGCCGACCAGGCGACACTGCACGACTCGGACTGTGGGACTGCAAGCCACCTCACTTCTTTGTGACTAGTTTCCTAATGCTCCTGAACATGTGACCTGAGCCCCACACTTTCCCGTGCAGACCTTCAGTTGAGCAGGGAGTGGAGAAAAAGCCAGGTGGTAAAATGAGATGATCACACACCTTAATCTCCACAACACGTGCACACAGCTCCATGTTAGGGGGGAGCACACAGTCCCAGGATAAAATGCACCCTCTAAAGTGGAAAGCAGACATTCGCTGGGATCGTTGTTATTGATCTTATTGGGGCAGCACTGCTTAATAAAATCGTGTGGGTTTCAGGTGTACAATTCTGTAACGGGTCATCTGGATACAGCATTGTGTGCTCACTGCCCCAAGTCCAGTCTCCTTCCCTTACCCTTCGTCCCCCTGTACCCTCTTCTACCTCCCCCACCCCCCTTCCTGTCTGGTCATCATGGGGACCTTGTCTTTAAGGTTTCACAGACACACACAAGCCACAGAGAGCCCAAGACTACTTTCTCAGTGTGTTTCTCAGAGGATAACTGTAGGTGTTCATTCTAGGATTCTGGTGATGTTGACCTGTCAGGAGTATGATATGAATAGCTATTCATCAAGAATACAGGCCCTGGCTGCTGTAGCTCAATGGATTGAGCACCGGCTAAGAACCAAAGGGTCGCCGGTTCAATTCCCAGTCAGGGCAAAGGACTGGGTTGTGGGCCAGGTCCCCAGTAGGGGGTGTGAGAGAGGCAACCACACATGGATGTTTCTCTCCCTCTCTTTCTCCTTCTCTTCCCCTCTCTCTAAAAACAAAACAAATAAATATTTTTAAAAATACAGGTAAGTTAGGCTCTTTCATTTACTATGAGGCAGGACAAAGTCTCCAGAGGGGACCTTGATAAATGCAGGGGGGCCCGCCCTGCCTGGAGGAATGGTGGCAGCTTCCCATCGTTACCGCTGCTGGGGAACTTGAGGCGCGCTGTGCAGAACCTGAAATACTTTCCTTGGAAACCGGGGCCAGTATCTGTAAACTACCATCCACCCCTTTATTTCCTCCAAATGCAACATTAACTGCCAAAGCCAGGACCAGATTTTGACTCATCCAATGCGAACCATGCAACCAAAAGTTACGTGATACTTCATTTCTGCTCCAGGTGAAGTTAGCTGGAATTGCATCCCGATAGAAAACTTACCGCTGGGTCGTTCCAGGTCAGCCAGCAGATGCGAGTGTACTTGCCGAGCGGTCCGACAGAGGTTGCATCCACACACGGTTTTTGAAGACAAAGAGACTGTCCCAGTCCAAGCTGAGGATTTAGTTGGATTTGCTCACCAAAAACTACACTAATCCTCTAAATATTCCACTTTGGTTCAAAGCTGCTCATTACCTATTTTGCTTACAGGAGGGATTTAAGTTTCTCTGAACCTGGACTCCGTCCTGGGGAAGCTCTTCAGCGATCGAATCCTGTGGAACGCGGCGTGTCCTGCCTCCCTCTGCCCCTGTCCCTTTACCTTGGGGACTGGCCTTGGGCTGCTTTCACAAAGCCACTGCTCTGGTTCCGGTGTCATTGGGTTTCCTGGTACCAGGCTTCCTCCCTGCCGGTAGTACCGGTGTTAACGTGAGAACCGACACCAGGACCCACACGAGAGAGGGAAACTGAGGTCTCAGCGGGTCAGAGGCCAGGGTCCTTCGACAACAGGGCACTGCTGTGGCCTGGAGCGGAGCCCAAGCGTGTTAGTAAATTTCTGTGGGGCGTAAACCACACGCGTCAGGGAGGGGCTTTCCTCCTACTGAGAACTTTCCACTTCGTTTTCTGAGTGATTCCATCAGTGCGTGGTGTGGGGGATGTTGAAGAAGAATTTAATTTTACTCTGTTTCTTTATTCTTCATAGAATCATATGGGAAAAAAATAACAGGCTAATGTAGAATAAGACCAAACTTTTAACTGGACATGTATCAGTATATTACTCAATGAAGAAACATACTATTTCCGGATCCAGCCCAACCCCCTCCCCTCTGATAGCTGCTGCACTGGCATGGGACTAACCCACGTAATTAGAAAGAATACAGCTCTGGCTGGTGTAGCTCAGTGGATTGAGCGCAGGCTGCGAATCAAAGTGTCGCTGGTTTGATTCCCGGTCAGGGCACATGCCTGGGTCAAGGGCCAGGTCTCCAGTAGGGGTCATGTGAGAGGCAACCACACATTGATGTTTCTCTCCCTCTCTTTCTCCCTCCCTTCCCCTCTCTCAAAAAATAAATAAATATATATATATTTTTAAAAGAAAGAGTACAGATAGGAAAATGTTTGATTTCCAGATGATCCATCAAAGCATTTGTTTTTTGTTTGTTTTATTGCCATATAACATTATATTACTTTCAAGTGTACAACATAATGATTTGACATGTGTATACATCATATGATTACCACAATAAACCTAAAATATAGTTACAAAATTTATTTTTCTCGTGATGAGGAATGTGAAGATTTCTTAGCGACTTTTAAATACACTATTATTAACTGTAGTCACCAGGCTGTGCATTACTTCTCCAAGGCTTATTTTATGGAATTGTGCCTTTAACACCATTTATTGCCCTCCATCTGCTACCTCTGGCAACCACCCACCTGTTCTTTGTATCTATGAGATCACTTTTAAAAAATCCCACATATAAGTGAGATCATATCATACTGTCTTTCTCTGACATATTTCACTTAGCATAATGCCCTCAAAATTCACCCGTGTGTCACAAATGGCAACATGTCCTTCTTTTACATGGCTGAATAATATTCCACTTATACACCTTACCACATTTTCTTTATCCATTTGTCCATTGATGGGCACTTAGGTTGTTCCCATACTTGGCAATTGTAAGTAATGCTGCAATGGGCACGGGGGTGCTGACATCTTTCTGAGTTCATGTTTTTGGTTTATTCAAATAGACACCCACAAGTGGAACTGCTAGATCAATTTCTAATTATTTGTGGAAGCTCTATACTGTTTTCTACAGTGGCTGCATTTGCTTACATTCCCACCAGCAGTGCACAAGGCTTCCCGTTTCTCCACATCCTTTCACACACTTAGTGTTTCTTGTTGATGATTTACTTTGCTGTGCAGAATCATTTTAGTCTGATGTAGTCACTTTTTTTTTTTTGCTTTTGGAATCAGGCCCAAGATCAATGTCAAGGAGATGACATCCTATGTTTTCTCCTAAGAGGTTTATGGTTTCCGGTCTTATGTTCAAATTATTCATCTATTTTGAGTTAAATTTCATGTATGGTATAAGATAGTCATCCAGTTTTTCCAGCACCATTTATTGAGCCCATTCCCCATTGTAAGTTCTTGACTTCTTTGCTGTAAATAGTTGACCATATATGCATGGGTTTATTATGGGCTCTCTATTCTATTCCATTGCTCTGTGTGTCTATTTTTCTGCCAGTACCATGCTGTTTTGATTACTATAGCTTTGTAGTGTAGTTTGACATCAGGTAGCATGATACCTCGAACCTTGTTCTTCTTTTTCAAGATTTCTTTGGCTCTTCAGGGTCTTTTGTGGTTCCAAATAAATTTCAGAGTTGATTGCTCCATTTCTGTGAAAAACACCTTAGAATTTTGATAGGAAGTTCATTGGATCTATAGCTTTTTGGGGGTATTATGAAATTTTTAATAATATGAATTCTTTTAATCCATGAGCATGAAGTATCTTTCCATTTCTTTGTGTCTTTCATTAATGTCTTTTCATTTTTAGTGTACAGGCTTTTTACCTCATTGGTTAAATTCATTCTTAGGTGTATTATTATTTTTGCTGGAATTGTAAATGAGATTGTTTTCTTAATTTCTCTTTCGTATAGTTCATCATTTGTATATGGAAACACAACGGATTTTCATAAACTGATTTTTGTACTCTGAAACTTCATTGAATTTGTTTATTAGTTCTAATAGTTTCCCTGTGGAGTCTTTAGAATTTTCTATATATGCTATCATGTCATCTGCAAATAGTGATCCTTTCTTTCCCTTTTGGATGCTTTTAATTTTTTTCTTGCCTTATTGCTCTGACTAGGACTTCTAATATCATATTAAATAACAGTGGTGAGAGTGAGCATCCTTGTCCTGTTCCTGACCTTAGAGGAAAAGCTTTCAGCTTTTCAGTTTGGAGCACTTCGTGATACTCACATTTCAAGTTTCAACTGACAGTTGGCCTGGGCATAAAAAGTGGCCCGAAAGGGTGATGGAAATCAAGGGCTCAGTGATGAGGGGTCATCCCAGCAGGCAAGCCAACTGGCCCAGAAGAGGTAGTTACTGAGGACCAATAGAATGGTGGCAGGGGTATGCAGAGACAATGCATATAAGTTACAGCCTCGGAAATAACTACAGCAGGTAGACCCTGGTTTGTGCCAGAAACCTCTCCTGGTTGGCTTCCCTCAAATTGTAACCCACCAGACCCTTGAAACACTGGAACTCGATGGCGTGAACTTTACATAAGAATGAAATGGATCTTCGTGGTGGAAAGCGTGGACGGCAGCATAGCTGTTTGTCCCAGAGTTTCTTTGCTCTTTTCTGGTTGTAGCGTTTGTTGCTAGACACTCACACCTGCCCTTTTCTTCAGAACTTGGTCACCTGCCATGGAGGCGCCTGGGCAGTCATGCCCCTCCCCCAAGAGACAGCTTTGTGCTGAAGTCTTCTAATGCAAGTGAATAACCACTAGGCTTCTAGGTGGATGGCCTTTGTTCTATCACTGATACAACAAGGTACCTATGGAGTCAAGCTGAGCCTGGAGGTATAAAAAACTCTCTATTTCTCTTTTCTTTACCTCTCTTATCCTACTTGTTAAAAAATCTCACATATTTTTCAATACAGCATTTCTTCAATCAATCACCACTAAAAGAGTTCTCACGCTCAGAAGAAACTTACTTCTAGGGACCAAACCTGAGACAGACGGTGGTAGAAGTGATGCCATTGGTCAACTTTGGTGAAAAGGAGAAGGAGGCTTGCCTTCTATTTCCCCGTCTAACTGATGGTCACTGGGAGGTGCTTACTTGTAAACACTTATGCCCCATATTTAAGATTGATGCAGATTCCTGTACAGACTCATAGAAATAAAAGGTTTCTAAATGCGCATCCTCTTCCATCATCCAATTCTGCTTTCAAGGCTTTGTCCCAAGAAATCATTCGGATGAGTAAATAAAATTATCTGTACACAATAAAGAATGATCTAAAATGATGTTTAATAATAAATCATTCCTTCTATTAAAATATTGAACAACTACTCTAGTTCAAATTACAGTTCTTAGAATCTGGATACAAGGGAAGAAGGGAGGGAGGGATGAATGAACGATTAGTCCTTTACATAAAAAACTTTAAACATTAACAAATAAACACCCCAGAGACAGATGAACCTTCATTCAGTTCCGAGGTTGGAGATAGGTGGTATCTAGAGATATTTTCACTGTGAAGTCGGTTTGTGGCTGAATTTTTAAAGATAAACACAAATGTATCAGAAAATGAGTTTCCACTAAATCTGTATCTTCAAAAGATTTGCTGCAAAACTCTGGTGCTGAGAGTGCAGCTCTCTGAGAACATCAGCTGGAGAACCTGATTTATACACATAAAATTATCGGATAGGGGTTTTTCCCCCCAGGGAAAAAAGTAATCTAAAAGCATGATGATCAAAATATGTAATACAGATTTTTTCCCCTAACTCTGTTACTAAACAGCTGGGTGATCTTGGGCAAGCCTAATCTTTCTGGGCTACATTTTCCAATGTGTAAAATGATGATTAAAAGTTTGAAGTTTCTTCCAGTGAGAGAAATCTTTACTTTTGTTAAGGTTTATTTATTTATAATTTTTGAGAGAGGGGAAGGGAAGGAGAAAGAGAGGGAGAGAAACATCAGTGTGTGGTTGCCTCTCACACGCTCCCTACTGGGGACCTGGCCCACAACCCAGGCATGTGCCCTGACTGAGAATTGAACCAGTGACCCTTTGGTTTGCAGGCCAGTGCTCAATCCATTGAGCTACACCAGCCAGGGTGAGAGAAATTGTTATTTTTTAACTTGGATGCACTTAGTTTTAGAATCAGATGCCCAATCAGAATTCGATACAAATTTTATTTGAAATAATAGCAAAATTTCTTAAGATAAATTAAGGCTATATTATGTATACTTTCCAATGATTTTAGTTGACGTCTCAAACACAAAGTACACAGAGCAAGATGAATCAAAAACTCATACTACAGTAACTACTAATACTTGTATCACTAGTGAAGAGTAGGTGCTTTTAAGAGATAAACTGAAGATATCATGGACTCACCTGGTTTCATAAATGGTGTAAAGTTTTCTATGTTCTTTGACTGCATTCCTGAAAAAAATAAAAGGAGGATAAAATATCAGCTTCACGTTTATTGCTAAAATCTGAAATTCCTTTAATAAGCCTGTTCTCAAACTGTGTCTATTTGGCAAAATATCTCCACTAATTTTTTGGTGAAATTCAAGAAATAATTTTTTTAAAAGCTCTAATATTTTAAATTTTTATATGTTTATTGATTTTAAAAAGAGAGGAAGGGAAGGGGGAGAGAAACACAGATATAGGAGAGAAACATTAATTATTTGCCTCCCATACAGACCCTGACCAAGAATCGAACCCCTAACCTTTTGGTGTACGGGAAGATGCTACAACCAAGCCACACCGGCCAGGGTGGCTGTGGTATTTTAAAAAGTAATACACCATGTCACATTTGATAAGCTTAAGTTCTGGCCCCTGCTCCTACAGTAGCTGGATACATAACCATGACTTAAATTGTAGCAAAGAAAACAATTTAAAAATAAGATAATTTCAAGTAGTGGGATGTGCAGTGATAACTATAAAACAAAGCAGTATAATCAAAAATGACTTGAAAGGAACTATACTCAACAGGAGGGCAGAAAAGCTTCTTGAAGAAATACGTTTTGATTGACATTTGAATCATGGAAGGAGTTAAATGTGAGTTTTGTGAGAAACAGAAGCCATGTAAAGCTCAAAGTTCCTAAGGTGTGTATGAGACTAATATGATTTTTAAAAGTCATCAGCAGCCCTGGCTGGGTGGCTCAGTGGGTTGGAGCATCATCCTGTACACCAAAATGGTTGCCGGTTCGAATCCTGGGTCAGGCTATGTCCCGAAGTTGCAGGTTTTATCTCCACCGAGGGCCGGAACAGGAGGAAACCCATCAACGTTTCTCCCTCACATCGACATTTCTCTCTTTCTACCCCCCTTCTTTTCTCTCTAAAATCAATAAACATATTCTTGGTGAGGAATTATAAAAAACTCATTATCCTCATCATTATACAATGGTAACAATAAAAATAAGAGTTCTATATTGATTACTACGTACAAGACACTGCAGTTCACATGGTTAAAGAGTTGCTTAAAATAAAACTGCTGCAGAAAACCAATGGAGGTAAAATTTATACTTGACCATGGAAAACCATGCATCACTGATGCAGAAGAGAGACAAACTCTGGGGACACTCCTGTGGCCGTGTCCCTGACACCAAATACCAGCCCCGTTCGTGGTCACCTCAGCAGAACATTAGCTTACAGACCAAAGTAGTGGACATTAGAGAATTACACCCAGAATTAAGAAGAAAAGGCTAGGCAACCTATTTCACATGAAAAGGAATCACTGAAAACAGCCAGAAAATAAAATAAGCAAAATAAATATCTCAGAGGAGCAAGAAGCCATTAACAGCATGGAAAAGGAACAAGATATTAAAAGAATCCGGTACATTTTTAGTTATGAAATATATAAATGCTTCAAGAAAGAACAGATTGCCCTGGCACTGAGCCGGGTGGCTCAGTTGGTTGGAGCATCGTCCTGTACACCAAAAGGTTGAGGGTTCGATTCCCACTGGGGCACGTATGGGAGGCAACCAATTGATGTCTCTCTCTGCTCCCCTCTTCCTCTCTAAAAAATCAGCAAAACATATCTTCGGGTGAGGATTTAAAAAAAATTTAAAGGAAGAACAGATTTAAGTGGATAAATAAAATTTAAATGGCTGAAGAAAAAATTAGTGAAGGACTCTCGAAGGCAGGATTAAAGGATAATGGAATAATGGAAGTGAAGAGCAAAGAGAAACAGAACACACAGGGTCCCACAGAAATAACGCCTGCTTGAGTGTGGTTGGTGGGGTAATGATATGGGTGTGATAATGTACAGTTTTAATTTGAACACTTCACCTAAAATGTCATGTGGTGTGCTCGAGTGTGATATTGTTGTGTTACAAAAGTACCCATATGCTTATGCAAAAAAGATTTTGTAGTAAAAGAGGGGTGTTCTATGTGCCGGACCCTGTATAAGAACAGGTACCGATCTCTGCAGAATGGAAGGTACCAGATGTGGAGGGGGAAATCAGGAAATCCTTTATTTGATAACAAGACAACAAATTTCCCAGAATTAAATGAAATACCTTAAAGAGAAGAAACCCCACCACAATTTATAATTACTACAAAGCCACAGTTACCTAACCTAGACAGCATGGTTTGGCGAAGGGACAGAGCAACAGATCAATTGCACAGAATAGGAAGTCCAGAAATAGACAAAAAAAAAATCTGTTCAAGTCATTGTCAACCAAAAACTAGCTTTTCAGCAAATAGTGTTGGAACAGCTAGACATTCATACTCAGATTAAAATTTTACCTAAACCTCATACCTTATACATAAACAAAAACAATCTCAAAATTAATCTGGAATTTTATATATCTAAAATTTTCCATTTTTGCCCTGGCTGGTGTGGCTCAGTGAATTGAGTGTTGGCTTGTGAACCAAAGAATCGTAGGTTCGATTCCCAGTCAGGGCACATGCCAGGGTTGTAGGCCAGGTCTCCAGTAGTGGGCTCACGAGGGCAACCTCACATGGATGTTTCTCTCCCTCTCTTTCTCATTCCCCTCCCCTCTGTCTAAAAATAAATAAATAAAATCTTTAAAAATAAAATAAAATTTTTCATTTTAGAAATTTTCAGGGAAAAATATCACACACACATAGGTAAGGTGTCTTTGGTCTTTATACATCTGTCCAACATCATAGAAAGTACGTGCCACCTAGAGTGAACCCTCAAGTGGACTATGGACTTCGGGTGTCAATGACGAATCAATGTACATTTGTCACTTGTCACAAATGCCCCACTTCCGGGAACAGGTCAATCACGAGAGAGGCTGTGCCCCTGTGGAACGGAAGTACAAAGAAAATCTCTGTACCTTCCACTCAATGTTGCTGTGGAGCTTAAACTGCCCTAAAAAATAAAGCCTGTTGAAAAACTGAATATGGGTGAATCCCTGACTTAGATTTAAGACACATGGTTATAAACGTTTTAGAACTAAACACAGAACTGAGCATCTTGGGGATCCAGCGTGGGGCAAAGAGTTCTGGGAGGTGAGAACAAAGCACAGCCAATTTCAATGTCCATGAACTGGGCTTCCGTCAAGATTGAGATTTTTTGTTTTGTGAAGTCCCCAGCTGGGCAGCGGGGGAGGGATGCAGGGACCCACTGTGCAGTCGGGGACGTGTGTGCAAACTTTGGTGCCTACTGGCTGTAGGGAGCTGGCAAGGCTTAACCGTAAAAAACAACAACAACAACAACAAAAACCCCCGAAATAACCCAATTAGAACATGGGCAGAGCCACGAGGAGACATTTCACTGAACACGATGTACAAACGGCAAGCGAGCATCTCCACGTCACCAGCTACTGAGATGCAAATTGAAACCATGCGATATCACTGCAGGCCTATGGGAATAGCTAAAGTAAAAAAACAAACAAACAAAAAAAACGACAACAAATGCTGGAGAAGATGCAGAGACATTAGTTATTGCTGGTGAAAATGCAATGAAATGCAGCCACCCTAGAAAAAAGATTGGAGGTTTCTGGACCAAAAAAAAAATATGAGCGTGCAAGCACTGTACAACCTGGCAACTGTACTCCAGGAATTTGTTTCTGAGAAATGAAGACTTTATGTGCACACAGGGGTCTGTGCGTAATTGTTTGAGGCAGCTTTGTTCACAGAAGCCAAAATGGAATGGTCCAGATACACTCCGATAAATGAACGCGAGGCCCTGGCTGGGTGGTTCAGTGGTGGCTCAGTTGGTTGGAGCATCGTTTCATGTACCAAAGTGTCACCAGTTCGATCCCTGGTCAGGGTGCATAGGGGAGGCAATGGATGAATGTTTGTCTCTCATATCAAAATTTTTCTCTTACTCTCTCTCTCTCTCTCAGTCTCCCTTGCTTCCTCTTTCTCTAAAAATCAGTGAGCATGCTTGGGTGGGGATTTAAAAAAAGGTAAAAGTAAATGAACACGTGAACAGACTTTACGTCATCCATGCTGCAGAGTACTGGTCAACCACGCAAAAGGGCCAACTGGCTACACACCATCTATGGAAGTCTGGAGAAAGAGGCTGGGTGGAAAGACTTGGCACCGAGGGACTGCATTCTGTACTGGATTACTTCATTTATAGTCCACTGTTGAAAGTACAAAATCACAGAAACGAAGAACAGCTTGGGGGGTGCCAGCGTTGAAGGGCAGGTGGGGGGGAAGAGTGGGTAACATCGGGGACCCCTGTGGTGACGGACATGCTGTGTCTTCACCATGTCCACGTCCCTCTTCTGGCTGAGACATGCAGCCTAAGTTTTCAAGAGATTACCTTGGGGGGGCAGCTGGGTAAACAGCTTGTGGGATCTTGGTGTATCTCACCCACATATGAATCTAAAATGACCTCAAGTGAAAGTGTATTTTAAAAAATTATGCCCTGCCCCAGCCAGGGTGGCCCAGTGGGTTGGGCATCCTCCTGTAACTGCAAGGTCACTGGTTCGATTCCTGGTCAGGGCACATGCCTGGGTTTCAGGTTCTGTCCTCCACCAGGGAGCCTGGGAGAAGCAACCAATTGATGTTTCTCTCTCACATCAACGTTTCTCTCCCTTTTTTTCTCCCTCCCTTCCCCTTTCTCTAAAAATAAATAAATAAAATCTTTAAAACATTAAGCCCTAAATATTTTAGTAAAAAAATGTGTTAAGGATTAATTGAGTTTTGAAGTGGAAAAAGATATTTTGAGAAAAAAGTGATAGAATTACAAATTAAACTGAGTAGTCAAGGTTTCACAAAGTTTTTAGAAGCTGAATATGACAGAAGTGTTAGCAAGTTTTGACAGAAATATGGAGTCAAATAATGAGATGGCATTTTCATAAACCCATTTTTAAATTTTAATGTCTGCAAGTGTTCTGTAACGCAAGCATTGTAGAGGATTCTGGTGATGAATGCTACTGATTTTCACATGTCCATTTTGGTCTCAAAAAGATTCACACACTTTAAGGCACTAATTAACAAATAGCGAAATCTGTGTTTCGGAAATAATCTGAGCGAATTCTGGTACTACAAATGGCTACTTGCCGATTGTTTTGATTCAGGGGTGTCCAACCTGCAGCCCACGGGCCACATGTGACTCAGGATGGCTATGAATATGGCCAAACATAAAATCGTAAATTTACTTAAAACATTATGAGATTTTTTTCCGTGATTACGTGTATTTAATGTGGGGTCCAAGACAACTCTCCTTCCTGTACAGCCCAGAAATGCCAAAAGGTTGGACACCCCTGCTAGAAATAGTCAAGGGTCAAATAGAATAGAAATTGTTCAATAAAATATGGTAACAGCCTTAAAAATATTAAGGGGGCATAATATCTATTTGAAAAATTGTTAATGTCATAAATGACATCATAATGCAAACCCCTGCATGTGTATCCTTAGTCAATACATGAAAACTTAATGTCCAGCCTTGAGTGCTAGAAAAATGAGTTAATATTTTTAGCCCTCAGTAGTTTCCAAATGCACATACCATTTCAGAATAATGAAGTGACTGTAAATTATAGATAAGCTGGAAAAATGGAATTTCTTACAAGAAAATGTCTTCCAGAAATTTTTCAAAGTCCCCTGCCTTTCTAACAAATGTTAATTTAGAAAATTAAAAACAATTAGGAGGTTATTTGGTGTACAGCAATTGCATTAAAAAAATGAGGGTAGCCTAAGACAAATATGTAGCAGTCAGAAATGCCTGGTGAGGGGTACAGAATTTTTTTTAGTGTTTTCTATTTTATTACATTTATTGGGTTGACATTAGTTAATAAGGTAAGTTTCTTTTTAAATTTTTATGTATTGATTTTATTTTCTTTTACCTTTTATTTATTTAGTTTAGAGAGGGGGGAAGGGAAGGAGACTGAGAGGGAAGCATCCATGTGTGGTTGCCTCTCGAGCGCCCCCTACTGGGTACCTGGCCAACAAGCCAGGCATACGCCCAAACCGGGAATTGAACCGGCAACCCTTTGGTTTGCAGGCTTGTGCTCAATCCACTGAGCCACACCAATGAGGTCATCCCGCTTTTTCATGTCATGAACCATCAGATTTGCCTTTAGAGAGTGATGACTCAGCTTCTCCTCCAAGCTTGCTGTTGAATTGTCTGAGCATCCAAGTTTTCTTATTTATTGCTAAAACATGAATGTTCACCAGCTTTACGTAGTATTGACCAGCTGGAGCCCACGAAGCAGAACTGTCGCTGTACAAACTCCCAATCGACCATTGAAATATTGAGGCACTTATGAACGTCCATTCCCTCTCTTTGTTAACCTTCCATCCAGATACGGTAAAAGTTAAAATAATTTAGTCTCATCTGACAAAATATTTTAACTGCATGTCTTTAAAAATGATGTCAAGTTGTAAAAACCGTCTGTTGTAGAAAAGAGTAACAATGTACTGAATGGCTATTTTTCTTCACTGGAATTAAAAATGGCTTTACTAACAATTCTTCTTTTCATTTCTTCTATCCTCCAAGATTATAAAAACATTGTGGGTTGTTTTTTTTGTTTTTGTTTTTTAGATTGTAATCACCCTGATTCTTCTGTTTTTGAGATTGTAATTGCTTTGATTAAACTGCTTTTGACAAGTTTAAAAAATGTTTTAAAACATACACTACATTCAAAGAGGGACAAAACTAGAAGAGTTTTGTACTGTGAGGGCTGCGTCTGAGTTCTCTCAATGGTTACCCGCAGAGTAAATGAAAAATAAATTGTACTGTAATATATGATGTGCTTATTAGAAAATAAGAGAGCCCTGGCTGATGTGGCTCAGTGGATTGAGCGCCAGCCTGAAAGCCAAAGGGTCACGAGTTCAATTCCCAGTCAGGGCACATGCTTGGGTTGCAGGCCAGGTTCCCAGTGGGGTGTGTGTGAGAGGCAACCACACATCGATGTTTCTCTCCCTCTCACCCTCTCTCCCTCCCTCCCTCCCTTCCCCTCTCTCTAAAAACAAATGAATAAAATCTTTAAAAAATAAAACAAAATAATAGAAATGACATACATATCCAGTAGGGAATTATAGGTATTCAAGTTTTATAAAGCACTTGAGTGAATCAGACAGAGGACTAACTCCTAATTAATTTAAACTTTCAAAATGTGAAAGGCAAACCACTTGAACAGTTCAGAGAAATCCTTCAAATTATTAGAAGAAAGGTAAATTCAATAAGAAAAAGATAAATAAAAAAGCATAATGGGGAAGAGCAAATACAACATAAGAATAAAATGGAGAGCCTTGGCTGGTGTGGCTCAGTGGAGGCTGCGAACCAAAGGGTCATGGGTTCGAGTCCTAGTCAGGGCACACGCCTGGGCTGTGAGCCAGGTCCCCAGTAGGGAGTGTGCAAAAGGCAACCACACATTTATGTATCTCTCTCTTTCGCCTTCCCTTCCCCTTTCTCTAAAAATAAATAATTAAAATCTTTTAAAAAAAGAAATGAAGAGTACTGTAGAAAAAAAGACTTTCAAAAAAAGACTAAGATGGAGAAAGGCTAAAAATGAATCCGAAATACAATTATTCATCATCTTTGTAAGTCATCACAATCACTCAGTGTTGATAAGACGTCCGTTCCTCCCACTTTGATCTACAGATTCGATGTAGTCCCCATCAAAATCCCAGTGAAGCTCTTTTGCAGATATTGACAAACTTATTCTCAAATGTATGTAGAAGGGCCCGAGAATAGCCAACGCAACGCTGAAGAGGAACAGAGTCAGAGGACAGGCATTGTCTAATTTCAAGACTCACTATTCAGTCAACAAAACCCAAACAGCATGGAGTTGGCATGAGCACAGACACGTAGATCAATGTCACAGACAAGGGGCCAGAAACTGACTCGCACAAATGTCGTCAACTGATTTTTTTTAACAGGAGCAGAATCAATCCAACAGAGAAAGGATGCTTTTTCACGCAATGGTGCTACCACAATTAGGCAGCTGTATGCAAAAAAGAAACCTAGACACACACCTTATATTTTTCCCCAAAATTACATGAAATGAATCATAGACCTAAGTGCAAAATACAAAAGTATATTTCCAGAAGATAACGGGAAAAGGAAACTATGTGATTTTACATGCAAAATCGAGAGCAAGATCCATGAAAGAAAATATGGTAAGTTGGACTTCATTAAAATTTAAAATCCCTGCTCCATAAAATAACACAGTTGAGAAAATTGAAAGGCAAGACAAAGCCTGGGAGAAAATATCTGCAGAACACGAATCCTATAAAGAACTGTATCCAAATTATGCAAAGGACTCTTAAAAACTCAAAAATAAGAGAACAGCTCAATTAAAAAGTAAGTTAAGAAATTGATTGGCTATCGCACCAAAAGAAGATACACAGATCAAAAAGATAGTCAATATCTCTATCACTTGTCATTGAGGAACTGAGAAACCAACACACACCTAATACCCTGGCTATGATCCTGCAGACTGACAAGGTCAAGGTCTAGGTCAATTATTAGCAAGAACACAGAGCAACATTCACTGCTGGTGGGAACGCAGCATGGTACAGTGACTTTGGAAGACCCTTGAGGTTTCTTACCAAGTTCAACAGTGTCATTGTCAGATCCAACAATCATTCTCCTAAATATTTACCCAAAGGAGTTGAAATTTATGCCCACATACAAAAAAAAAGTGCATGTGAGTATTTAATATGGTTTTATTTCTAATCACCAAAAAATAAAATCCACTGAGATGTGTCCCAGTAAATGGACAGATAAACAACCAAGGCACAAACATACAACAAATCTATTGGGAAAAAATAAACATCAAGCCGTAAAGACAAGGGTAAATATCCACCCATATCAATAAGTTTTAGAAGCCAGTCTAGAAAAGCGATATATTCTGTTATTCCGATTATATGACCATCTAAACATGGTAAAACTCCAGAGATGGCAAAAAGGTCATCGCCAGGGTTTCGAATGGAGAGGGGAGGCTTGACTAATGACAGGAGGATTCTTTAGAGTGATCAGCTTATTCTGTGAAACTTCAAAATGGTGGCTATATAACGCTCTGTATCTGTCAAATCCTATGGAACTTCCAGTGTAAGAAAGGCATCCACAGATTTTAAGTATCATTTAAGTAGTTGAGCGATGGCAATATGGAGCATAGCACGCGATGCAAAGAAACCTCATCATATTATAAGCCTGTGGCGAAACCACCCTACGCGCGGAAAGAGGGGGAATGTGCTGACGGAGGTGACTCGGAAAATCCATGGCATCTGTGAGACTAAAGGCAAAGGAAGCGGCACGAAGTCCCTCGCTCCTGCAGCTGGCGCGGTTTTATCCCACGGGGCGTGAGGCAGCCATTCTAATACTGTCACTCAGGCGGAGGTCTGTCCAGACGGTACCCAGCCATGTACGATGAAAAATAGAGACATTTATTGAAGAAGATACAAGATACAAGAAACATTGTACACAGGACAATGACACCTCGGGCCCCTTCAAAGTGGGCAGTTGGGGACATCACACAGTTCTCCCAGTTGCCATCAGAGTCCCCGTCATATTTTCCTGAGTTTCTTCAAGGGTCTGAAATCTCTGCCCTTTCACACACCCGTGTTTCTCTTTCTCCCTCCTTCCCCCTCTCTCTAAAATCAATAAGCATGTCTTTGGGTGAGGATTAAAAAACAAACCAGTCTGAAAAGAATACGATCATTGGAATAAAGAATTCACTAGAAGGAATCAACAAAGAAGAAAGAGAAAACCGTAAGTATGAATAATAAAATGGCAGGAACTACATCCAGGTACAGAGATCACTTTGAATGTGAATGGCTCAAACGCTCCCCAAAAAAGACACAACGTAGCTGAGTGAGGAAGAAAACACGACCCGTGTGAGTGCCACCTCCGAGGAAGCCCCCTCTCTGATAGAAAGACACACAGCAGACTGGAAGCAAGAGGGCGGACAAAGCTATTGCATGGACATGAAACCAAAGCTGGGGAAGCACCACTTCTATCAGGCAAAATGCACTTTAACACAAAGGCCACGACAGATACAAAGAAGGACATTTTGTAATAACGGGGATTACAACCAGAGGATGCAAACCTTGTCCACCTTACGCATGCACTGTAGTTATATACGTACACCTCCATGGACACAGGGAGAGGCGAACATAATACTGTTGGAGGAGGGGACTTTAAAAACACCTCGCTGACTTTAACTGACGCACCTTCCAGCCAAACACCAATGAGGAAACGATGGCTTTGAATGACACATTAGACCAGGTGGATTTAACTGATATTTTAGAGCATTTCGCCCCAAAGCAGCAGAGTCAACATACTTTCCAGCTGCACAGGGAATGTTTTCCAGCGCAGACCACATGTTAGGCCACAAAACAAGTTTCGGTAAATTTAAAAACACTGCAATCGTATCAAGTTTCTTCTCTGACCACAATGCTGTGAAAGTAAAACTCAATTGCAAGCAAAAACTGACGAACATGCAAAGACAGGGAAGCTAAACAACATGTTATTAAACAATGAATGGGTCGACGAGATCAAGAAAGAAATGAACAGATACCTTAAAATAAATAAAAAGGAAAACACAATGACCCAATTCTGGGAAACGCTGGGAGAGCAATCCTAAGAGGGAAATTCACAGTGAGACAGGCCTACCTCAAGCAACAAGAAAAATCTCAAAAGAATGATGTAAACTTCCAGGGGCATCCAGCCTGTTGAGGCCTCTGGGCCACACTGGAAGGAGAGGAGTTGTCTTGGGTCGCACATTAAATACACAAGCACTAATGAAAATGGATGAGCAAAGAAAAGGTTTTAAGTACATTTACGATTTTGGGTTGGGCTGCATTCACAGCCATCCTGGGCCACAGGCGGCCCGTGGACCGCGGGTTAGACACACCTGTTTATACGGAAAGGAAATAGAAAAAGAAGAACAAACAAAGCTTAAAGTGGGTTGGAGGAAGGAAATAATAAAGATAAGAACTGAAATAATAAAACAGGATCTAAAGAAAACAATACAAAAGATCAATAAAACCAACAGCTGTTTCTTTCATTTTTAAAGAACTTGATTAACAAAATTGATTTAAAAAAACTTTCACCAGACTTAATCAAGAAAAAAAGAGGACCCAAATAAATAAAATCAGAAATAAAAGAGCGGTGACAACTGACACCACAGAACCACACAGGATTATAAGAAACTACTACACATTATTATATGCCAAACACATCTGGCAATCTAAACAAAAGAGTTAAATTCCTACAAACATACACTCTTCCAAGACTAAATTAAGAAGAAATAGAAAGCCCTGGCTGGTGTGGCTCAGTGGATTGAGTGCTGGTCTGCAAACCAAAGAGTCAAGGGTTCAATTCCCAGTCAGGACACATGTCTGGGTTGAGGGTCAGGTCCCCAGTAGGGGGCATGTGAGAGGCAACTACACGCTGATGTTTCTCTCCCTCTCTTTTTCCTTCCCTTCCCTCTGTCTAAATAAATAAATAAAATCTTTAAAAAGAAAATAAAACATGTCGGTAGCCTGTATGTATCTTTTAGGTGACTAATATAAAGGCTCTAACTTAAATTAGGTGAAAAAATACTGGAAGTAAGCAGGCAGGCCCATACCCCACAACCTGTGTTCCAGTGTTCCTGCTTTCTGCTGTCTGCGGCTCTGGGGTGCCTGTGTGGTACTTTCTGTCCAAGTTCTCTTCCAGGCTCTAAATCAACTGCCCTATTTACTCAGGAGCCTCCTCCCAGTCAGACTTGACCTTTCTGTTTCCTTAACAACCAAGACCCTGCTTTTGTTGTTTAGGGAAAACATTTGTTTTTGTTTTTATTTTTAGAGGGAGGGGAGGGGAGGGAGAAAAAGAGGGGGCGAAACAGGGATGTGAGGGAGAGAAATTTCAACCAGTTGCTCCGAGGTCCCGGAACCCAGGCACGGGCCCCGACTTGGCATCGAACTCTCGACCTTTGGCTTTGCAGGATGATGCCCAATCCGCTGAGCCACAAAGGTCAAGGCTGTTTGGGGAAAGCCTTTACAGATCTGCTTTGGATACACGTGAACTGTAAGTTTATCATTCCCTGAGTGGAATAACTCAAACGGGTATTCCGACCCTCCACGGGCTGGCCCAGGATGTTCCTACACGCCTTCCAGCCGAATTCGCCTCCTTCCCACACTTTGTCTCCGCGCCGAGCCGCCTCGGCGAAGCTTTCCGGTCTGTCCTGACCCACAGAACTGCTCAGTAGCTCTTTCTTCCTTGCACTTGGCCTCTGTGTATGGGTCCCATCTTCCCTCCCGCCGTCTTTACCCTGAACTTGATTCTTCCTTAACACAAAATTACACGCAGTTCCACGAGCACATCTTAACTCTATGTGAGTGGGCTCTTGGCCGAGTACGCTCTCCATTCAACTCGTCGCCAAGCTCCTGGGGACCCTGTTTTCACCAGGCCTACCCACGTGGACACAGCCTCACCCCCCACTTCCGAATGGGGACAGAGTGGGTGTTCTCAGGCCAGCGCTCAGCCTATTGCCTGGTTCCCCAAGTTCTGCTATTTTAGGCTTTGACACTGGAAACTACATTCCCACTGAGCCCGGTCCTACACTAAGGTTCTGTGGGACTGGGGCGCCCTCTACCGCCTTCCAGAAGTATAACACAATTATTGAAATAGGCTATAAATATTCTTGCTAAACTGTGGCTTTCTATAAGCTTATGATGTGTCTTATTGTCTCACTAACCCTGCAGGGCCGCCTGGCTTGGGACTCTGTCCTAATTTCTACATATTCGAAGGAGAGGATGGGCCACCGTTTTATCACAGGGAGAAGGTACATATTTAAACCCTATTGCTTAAATACCTTAAAAAGTCTTAAAAATTAGATTTTACTTAAGATATTTTCCATATTCAATAATAGGCATACAAATTAAATTGATAGAAAATCTAACAAAAGCATGGGCATTTTCAAAATAATTTATCAAAAGAACACTTACAGTTGATATTCATTATTGATTGACAATACCTTTGTATGGCATTATCGTTCAGGATTTATATCCATAAATCACTAATCTGAAAGTAGTCACTGGTTTATCTACTTTTATTTTTGTCTGCAAAAACTCCTGAGTGACTTTGGTAATCTGTCAAGCTTTAAATTCTCTATGTATCTGCATTCTACGTATCATAATTTTCCTCATGCTGTTTAATCCCCAGAGGGGCAGCTTCACAGGTATTGCCAAACTTACAATTCCAACACTTCATAGCTCAAAGGAATATTAGGTTGATTATACCACTGCTTTACATTGATTCTGATTGTTTCGAATTTAATGATTTTAACTGTCAATGTACTTTATCTTAATGATCCATCTTTTGAGAAATTAGAAGATCAGGGCCCTGAACGTTGTGGCTCAGTTGATTGGAGAACCGTCCCTTAAACTGAAAGGTCACCAAAAGGTCACTCACAGGTTCAATTCCCGGTCAGGGCACGTGTGCAGGATGTGGGTTCGATCCCAGTCAGGGTGTGGATGGATTGAATGTTTCTCATATCCACCTTTCTACCTCTCTTTAAAAAAAAAAAAAAAAGGCATATCCTCAGGTGAGGATACAAAAATAATAATAATGAAAAATTTTCAAAAAAGAAAATGAAGAAATGCATGCGGTGAATTTACCCACTTTACAATCAGAAAGCCTTTGAGATGAGCATGCTATCTAATTTACATTTAATGCACTAGAGTATTTATTTCATCTCTAGAATCAGCCACTAGACTCAAGGTTTTTTAATACTGAGGCTAAATGTATATTCAGAGTAATACTCCTGAGTATTGGACACATTTGTATATTAGGTTCTGTTCCTGAGATGCAGTCATGATGTCCTATTTTTGGGAAAATCTCAGTGTTTTTGGAACATGAAAAAGCCCCAGCAGGTAGACGTAACTGAGAACCACAGTGATGTGGCCACTGGAAGATTCCAGAGCCTTCTTGGAGGAGAGTTAGACATTTGCCTGTTCTCCCAACTACCCCGTTAACAATACAGCGTCACAAAAGACGCGGAATAATAGTATCAATTTTGACCCTTTCCCCCTGGGCTGGCTTTGTCCGCAGCCTGTTTGTGCTGTTGAAAGGGACCCTGTTTCTGCCCAGATGTCGTCAGGGCCTCGCTCACCCCTCAGGATCTGCACCCCTGAGCCCGAGACAAACCGGGCCCCCAGGTGAAACGCCAGGTGTGCACGCTCAGGGACTCCGGAGGCGGGCGCGGCCCCCGTCACCCTGCAGGTAGTGCTCCCTTGGGTCTGCTGACCCCACAGCCACTGGCTGTTGACACACGGTTCTTTACCGAGAAATGGACCTGTAGAAAACCCCTAAATGTACGCTGCCATTCGGTGAGGGTTGAGCCAGACCTCCGCCACCTGGACTCTGGGTCCCCCTCCCGCTGCAGTGCATTTCGGACAGCGGAGAGGTGGACAGAGGGCCCGTGCTGAGGACCAGAAGGACTGAGCCGGGTCAGGGAGGGCTGGGCTTGGCCCTGGGCGGGGAGAGCCATGGGCTGCCAGTGCTGTCCCTGGCTGTCCATCTCTGCTCTAAAAAGGGGGGCAGTGGTGATGACAAGGGGTACCAAATACGCCCCGGAAGGCCCTCAAGAAGTATCCATAGAGAGACCCCACTCTGGGGGTCCGGGGGTCCCAGCACCACGTCAGGGCCCCCAGCCCAGGGCCGCGGTGCCAG
>PVIA01008691.1:44360-69268 GCA_004024845.1 Tonatia bakeri
TTGCTGCTCAGATTTGCTCCTCCTCTGAGCCCGCCACCCGCCGAGCGCAGGGGGCGCCAAATCCGAGTCCCCACCTGATTCACCCCGCCCTGCGCGTCCCTGAGACCCCGCCCCTCCCAACCTGCGCGCCCACCCAGCCGCTTCCAGTGGCTTTTCCATATAAATTTCCAGTCTTGGCTCAGGCTGTGAACTTGACTATATTCTCTCAAAGGCTCACAAACCCCAAACAAGCAGCATTTGGCCTGGGCATGCCTCGAACCTCTCGCTAAGCGGCCCCAGGCCCGGCACTCGGTTCCTATCTTGGCCTCTCTCGGGCACCTCCAAGCCCAGCCCAGGTGACGACCATCTGCCGGACATTTTGTGGCGCCTCCCAAGTGGCCCCAGGTGTGACACAGGCAGTGGCTGGCCTGGACATACACCAGCGTCCCTCCCAGGAGGTCTCAGAACCGACACACCCGGTGGCCGCCTTCAGAGCACACCAGAGCTCCACGCAACCACGTCCACAAATGACACACCCGCAGGGCAGACTCGCTAGGCACCAGAGCCCCTCTGAAATGAGTCTTGCTCCACGCGCCGGCCCCCAACCACAGTTCCTCCACTGTGGCCACGGCCTGTGCTTACAGCCAATAGCCTGAGAGTCAGTCCCTCCCACGGCGGTGCCTGCAGCGATCAGGGCTCCGTTACAGCAGGAAGACACACACACCCTCACCAGAGACACCCCCGGGGCACCCCGCTCCGGAGCCCAGGGAGACCGCACCGCTGGGCCCCACAGGACACCTGCTCCGTAAGGCCACTCTCTACCAAGATTGCTCTAACTAATACCTAAAAACAAACACGGGGAGGCTGCCAAAACCGGGAGAGAAAGAAACATGTCTCAGCTGGGGGGCGGGGGGGAAGCCAGAACAAAACTCCAGAAAAAGAACGAAACAAAATGGAGACAAACAATGCACCAGAAGCAGAGTTCAAAACGCTGATAATAAGGATGCTCAATGGTGGGGAAAAATATTTCATGCAAATGGAAATGGAAAAAAACTGGGTTAGCAATACTTACATCACACAAAATACGCTTTAAAACAAAGGCTATGACAAGAGCCCCCCCTCCAAAAAAGGCCCAGCAATTGTAGTTCTGTTTTTTTGTTTGTTTGTTTTAGAAAACCCAAAGCATTAATTTAAAAAAATTCACTTCTCTGTCCATTGCAGCATTATTTACAATAGCCAAGAGGTGGAAGCAACCAAAGTATCCATCAATAGGTGAATGGGTAAAGGAGATGTGGTATGTATATACAATAGAATACTACTCAGCCATGAAAAAGAATGGACTCTTGCCACTTCTTGACAACACAGGTTGACCTGGAGGGTATTCTGCTTGGTGAAATAAGTCAAACAGAGAAAGACAAACACCATAGGATTTAACTTATGTGGAATCTGAAAAACAAAACAAACAAACAAAACAGAAACAAACTCATAGAGTCAGAAAACATTTTGATGGGTGTCAAATGGGAGAGGGTAGTTGGAAGACTGGGTAAGAAAGGTGAAGGGATTAAGGAGGCCAAGTGACCAGTTATAAAAACATTCACGGGGATGTAAAGTACAGCACAGGAAATACAGTCAATATTTCAATAACCGTGTATGGTGACAAATGGGTACTAGAAATATAGGGGGATCACTTACTTACATAAACGTTGCATCATTAGATTGTACACCTGAAACTAATATAATATTCTATACCAACTATAAGTGAAAAAAAAATTTAAGTGTGTAAAAAAACTAGAAATCCTGATTTCATTAATAAAGCCACCGACGAAGACAGTTGTTATAAAAGCAGAAAAGAAAGTCCCGCAGAAATTTGACCTATCCCAAAGCAGGCCAAGCCCGGGCCCTGAGCCCGCCCCTCCACCCTACGGTCGGGGGCGCGTTTGGTGAGAGTCTGGCGGCCTCTGCCGGGCGCATCTGCAGAGGCGGGCTCCTCGGCGCCGCGGACGGCATGTGGTGCTCTGGAGAGGTGAGAGCGAGCGCGAGTGCGCTGGGCGCGGGGGGATCTGCAGCGGGCAGCGCGCGGCCTCGGGCGCGGCGCACAGAGGAGCCGCAGGGCGGCCGCGGGAGCGCGGGGCGCCGGTCTGCTCGGCCCGGGATCGGCTCCGCCGGGAACACTGGGCAAGTTCGGCTGGCAGCATGGGGCGGTGACGCCGCACACCGGCCTTCCGCGCCTGCCAGCCGGGCGACAGCAGGCGGCGGAGGAGGAGGATGCACCGTAGCCGACGGCTCGCCTCCCGGGGCCGGCGCGCAGGGTAAGCCCCGGGCGCGCGGGGCCGGGCAGTGGGGAAAGGAGCTGCGGGAGAGGGTGAGCGGACGGGCGGCTCCAGCTCGGCCCGCACCCCTGTCCTCGGGGCGTCCGAGACGCGGACTGCAGGGTCCAGGAGGGGAGCTGGGGAGCGGGCGGGGTGCCGCGGGCGACCGGGAGCGCAAACTTTCCCCCGGCGGCTGCGGGAGCGCTGCCAGCGCGGGAGGGCAGGGGCGTCCTGGGAGGCACAGCTCTGCGGGACGGGGCACCAGAGCGCAGCGCCCACCTCCCCCAACGCTAAGAATCGGGGCGTGGAGACACCCGCCGCTGCCGTCACTGGAATCGGAGGGGCGAAATCGCACGCCTAGGGCCCCGCCAGCCCCACTGCTCTGAGGCGCGCGGGGTCCCGGTGCCGCTGCCGGGGTGAGCGCGGGCTCCGCTGGGGTGTTGCTCGCGGGTCGCGCGGGCTGCTTGCTGGAGGCCAGGGGACTCAGACTCGTTGCTGCACCGCGCGCTGGTCTCCAAGGAGAAAGGCGCAGCCCGGCGTGGCTCTCGGCTCGGACCCGGGGCCGGAGCTGGGAGGCGTGCGAGGGCCAGAGCGCGCTGGGAAAGGCCGGCGAGCAGGAGGCGCGGGGCGCGCCGCTGCGGACCGGGCGGGAGGCCGACCCCACGGAGCCGCGGGAGCAGGGGTGGCTGAGGCTGAGGCTCCGCAGTGTCGCCCCCGTTTTCCCCCGGGCCCGCCAGCCCCCGAGGGGACTGTGAGTGCGCTGTCTTCCTTTGGGGGCTCGGGGCTGAGGGGCAGCAGGAGGCGCCGCCCAGGTTTCCCGCATGCAGCGCCGCGTGCTCGCCGCTGGGACTCCTGCCGGGGTCAGGCGACCAGCCCCAGGACGCGCACAGGCGACCACCGCACGGCCGCAAGGCACCGTGCCCTTATGCACACTAGGGCCTTCGCTTCTGAGGTCCAAGTACCTGTTGTGTGCTTCCCAATTCCGGAGTCGGCCTGGGGTCTCTTTGGGAAAATATTCCCTTTGAACACGAGGCTTTCTGTGGCGTGTGCGCCCCTTTGCGCACACTGAGAAACGTGTGCCTTCGCTCGGATGAGTTGCGGCGCCCAGGGACCGTGCTGCCTGGATTTCGGATGCATTCTCTGGGGCCCAGCAGGCACCGGAGAGAACTCCCCAAATGCAGTGATAACGTGAAGTTATCGGGCCACGGGGGACCGGATGCTGAGAAAGTGCAGGCTTCCCTTGTCAGCTGCTCTGTTCCCGTGATCCTGTAGACTTGTTTCTTAAATGTGTCCTTTCCCCTCTTTCCGCGCACTACCTCTCAGCACCTTGCAGGACGAGGAGTAGCCCGCTGGCTTTGAACCCGCGGCGGAGATCTCCGACAGGTAAAATTACTCCCCATGTGGATTTGACAGCCAACACTTAGAACTTCGAGTCTTGATCTTAATAATAGGACTGAGGGGTCCTTTTGAGAACACGCTATGAAGTAAACAAAGTCCTTGAGATGTGGAAAAGGACGTTAGGAGAATGATTCTGCGCTCTAAGCAAAAATTAAGCCGTACTGTATTTTCTTTCTATGCCCCACGCATCCGGGGCAGGGGACAGGGGAGACCCCACATGGGGCTGTGTCCCTCGGGGACAGCCAGGGTGCTTCCCTTGTTGCCTGTGTGCCTCAGCAGCGGGACTGGGTTCTAGGCAGGGTGACAGAAGAGCATCCATGTTCATGTGCTTCTCCTGTCCGTGTGCCTTTCAGCTGGAAGAGATCCCTCTGGAGGAAGGAAGAGCTTCTCTTCGAGGTTCGCCTGCTCCAACGATTCTTCTCGCTGGGGATGGACGATGGGATGTTCTCTAGTTTTATCATGATCAGAAACCTCCTTCTCTTTTGTATTTCCATGAACCTGGCCAGTCACTTTGGGTGAGTGGTCATTTTTTTTTTTACTCTTTTTACGGTGTTCGGGGCGCGAGTACCTTTCGGAAACTTTTCGGGGCAGTCAATCTGCGTTACCGTCGGGGTCCCGCACGCTTGGGTTTACGGTAAATCAGTGAGTCCTTGCCCTATCCCCCCATCAACCCGGCGTCCCCCCTGAGCAAGGCTGCTCCAAGCATGGGGAGGAAGGGGGGCAGACTGTTTTCAAAAATGGAGGCAAATGGTTGTGGAGTCAGCCATTGTCCTCCTACTCGGGTTAAAACAAGACTCAGAAGTTCACGGGCATAAAGGACATTTCTCACTTTTTAGACTCTTGTTTCTACGTTTTGGTGCCCCCCTCCCTGGGTTCCAGTATGCAAAGGAATTTATCTAGAAAGCCAAGCCCATGCTGTATGGCAATAACAAGGACTCGAGGTGCCCTTGGCCTTGAACTGTGGCCATCTGAATACAGGTGCAGGCACCAGGAAGCACACGTGTCTGATGAGCAAGACACACCTGGGCACCTGGCATCACCTGCTCCTTTAAAGTCTTCACCTTGGCCTTTGCTATTGGTGTTCTGATCTCATCTGTCTTCACCTGACTGGTGATAACCCGCATTCCAGAGAAACACCTGACAGAGGGCTGATGCTTTTCCTGCGCCCTCTGCTCCCCCAGATTGCCTTGGCCAGCCCACAGTGTCGTAATTTGCAGGGGATGGAGTGTAATTAAAAATTAAACTTCGGGACAGATCTGCCAAGCACTCTTTCTGTAACACCCAGCCCCAGACGTCGCATAGCGCGCTGTGTAAGTCACGAGCGGTCTGGAGAATACAGTGGCTGTGGGACAGCTTGTAGGGACACCTGCTCTCTGGCCAGTCAGGAGGGCCATCCAGGGGTCATGACATCCTGTGTGTCCTCTGGACGTTTTCTAGTCTGGCCTTTCCAGGTCTGTACAGAGGAGGAAGCTGAGGCAGGGAGAGGCTGTAACTGTCCCCGGGTGCTGTGGGACAGTTACCGGGGCTGTGTGTCTGGCCAGCCAGGGGCATGTCCATCCCTCCAGCCCTTCCGAGTGTCCTCGTGGGACAGGCATCAGCTGTTGTTCTCGCCTTGCTGCCCATCTTGAATGGACGCCTCCCTGTCTGTGACTTTCATCCCTTATCTGTTGAATGGAAGCTGTCCTTTCCTAGGTCTCTCCCGGCTGTTAAATCCCACACACCACGCTGTCCCTGGCATTCCTGTGAATGAAGAGTGTGTATATGTGAAATCACACCCAGTATTCAGGTCTCCAACCTGATGCCTTACACAGGTACTTTGGTTACTGATGTATGGCATGGAGTTAGCAATATTTCAGAGGGGACCACTGTGCTAGAGTTGGGAGCCTATGTTTTGTTTTGTTTTTCTCCAAGATTTGGCCAAAGAGATGGTGTTGAACTTGCCTTTTCTAGCAACGAAATTATTATTCTCCCTGGTGGATGCAAGTGTGGAATAGAAAGTTGTGTGCAAATGAAGTTGAGCCATTAGAAGCAGCAATGGGTTATTTCCTGTTGCACTGGGTGGCTTTCTGAGGTCATCTTCAGAAGAGAGGGACGGCTGTCGTTTCTGGGAGCCAACTCTGAATGGTGGCTCCGCGCCCTGCAATTTCCCCGGAGAATTGACTGTGGAGACGTTTGGAATCCTTTAGATAGAAGGTCACTACGATAGCCCGTCCTAAAACAATATCTGCTAACTGCCAAAAATATGTCAGCCACAGAATAGTATACAAAAAGGGAAAGTCTCCTTAAGTCCACAGACACAGCCTTCCTCCATATGTTGCTCTGCTTTCTTTCCCTTACTTTCCTGCCTATTTTAATGCAATTGGGATCGTACCTCCCCTTCCGTTTTGTACTGTATGATTTTCAGGTCTAATACTCTCTGAAATGTATGATTTAAAAATGGATGGATATGATTCCAGGGCACGAATGCCCTACTCATCAGCTACTCTCCTAATTTGGGGCACTTGCATCATTTCCCATGGGGCTGTTACAAATTTTCTTATAGTGAACACTCTGGGCTTCTGACCATTTTAAGTATTTGAGATAATTTCTGTTAGAAGATATTCCTTTAAGTGGAATTTTACATCATGTACTGAGTGGTTTCTTTAAAAAATTGATTTAAAAGAAAGAGAAGGGAAGGGAGAGAGAGGAAGAGAAACATTGATTTGCTGTTCCACTTACTGATGCATTCATTCGTTGGTCGCTTCCTGTATGTGCCCTGACCGGGGATCGAACCTGCAACCTTGGTGTATCTGGATGATGCTCTAGCCAACTGAGCTACCCCTCCGAGGCCCTGAGTGTTTTTAACTCTTGCCCTTGCGTGTATGTACAGTTTGGGGTGAAGAGGGGTGTCTAGCAAAGCGGGAAGCCGGGTTTCATGCCGTAACCAGCAGGGGGCGCTTTTCAACAGCCACTAGAGACATCTTGACTTCCGGAACAAAAGTCCCTATTGATTTCTTGTCTAACATAAGGCTCCTCTCACTTGCTTATTGCTCCAAATGTGCTTAAGGATAATTCTGTTACACTGCAAAGAAAGTTTCACAGCACTTATTTGACTTCAGATCTTGGCAAAATATTAGCTGTGGCAATACAGAGCATTATCGTTATTTCTGTTTTAGGCGAGTCCCAGGGGGAAACTCATGAGCTCAGCATCATTAGCCCTGTCTTACAACCGGGAAAGGTGACAGGGATGAACAGTCACTGGGGAAGGTCACCAAGCCAGACAGCAGGTGGAAGGAGGGCCACAGGAAACCAGTTGGGACCAGAAGAGGCCCATGCCCACTTTTGTGCACGTTCAACGTTGTAGGCAGGGTCCTTGACAAGAGTGTGGATTTGGTGATCAGAAAATGTGTGGTTGTTGCCCTGGCCGGGTGGCTCGGTTGGTTGGAGTATCGCCCCGCACACCAAAAGGTCTCGGGTTCGATCCTGGATCTGGGTGTGTATAGGTGGCAAGTAACTGATGTTTCTCTCACCTTTTCTCTTTCTCTCTGTCTCTCTCCTCTCTCTCTCTCTGTACCCCCCTTCCTTTCTCTCCAAAAGCAATGAAAAAAATGTCCTCAGGTGAGGATACAAAAGAAAATGTCTAAATGTGCAGAGTAGAATATATTTGGTGGTTATAGAAGATTGATTAATGAGCACTGGCTGCGAAAACACATGCCTAGTCTTTCTTCTTCTCCCGTACGTTTTCTAAATTTGATCACCACTAGCTCATGTTCAATAGCTTTTATGATTCTCCCCTTAGTTTGACGTTATGTAACCGAACATGAGTCAAATGTGTAGCTGAACAGAGAGGCCTTCTGTGACAGGCAGCCTGTTACAGTGTCACGTTTGGAGGCATGCATGGTGTTACTGAGGCATTATGATTATTTTAATGAGACCAGGAGTCAAAAATACACAGCACAGAAAAACTAGCACAGACACCCTCTTTGAATCAAGGTAATGCCAGAATACATAATATCACATTTTAACGGGAATTCACTTATCATCATTGGGAAAATCACACTTTATCAGACTCAATCAGCTGGTGATAACTGTAAGATAAATAATTGGAAGATCACCAACTCATTAATAAGCTCAAATCTAATTTCATTTATTTAATTGTACTGAACATATTTTAGAGGTTTCCTTCCATCACCAGGAAGGTTGTTTCACCGCCTTTCACTTTTACCACCCCGCTTCCCTCCGGTCACCACCACCCTGTTGCCTGTGACTATGAGCTTCTGTTTGTTTGATTGTCTTGTTTGTTCATGCGTTGCTTTCAGTTTTGTATCCCACATCTGAATGAAGTCACATAATTGGCAACTGCAAGCAGATTCTTGCAAAAGTAGCTTACGAACGCGAACAAAGTTGCCCTTCACCCGCCCCCACGAGTGTGCGGACCGGGACCTTTGGTTCTCCTGGGAGCTGCTTCATGCGCATGCCCAGTCGGCACTCTTGTTACCACACCAAGAAATGCGCTCTCTGAAACGCGGCAGGACTCGCAGTGGCTTTTCCAATGAGACGCTCTTGCTTGTGAGCCCCAGATGGCGCACTCTGCCTGCATGGTGGCTGCGGGCTCACGAGGCCGGGGGCAGATGGTCGTAGCAACAACGATAAAAACACACGGGAGTGCCCCCGGAGTGGTCAGGTGAATGCGTTCTGTGACGCACACATGAGTGACGGGTTATCTGAGTGGGGCAGGCATGGGCCAGAGATCAGAAGTTTAGTTGGGTGGCTGTGACTCCGCTACAGGATTAAATAATGCCCAGCACCATTTTATATCCTCACCTGAGAACATATTTTCATTGCTTGTAGAGAGAGAGAGGAAGGAAGAGAGAGAGAAAAAAAAACATAGATGTGAGAGAGAAACCTATCAGTTGCCTCCCATACGCGCCCCAACTGGGGATCAAACCTGCAACCTACAAATGTGTCCTGACTGGGGATCGAACCCACAACCTTTCCATGTATGGAATGATGCTCCAACCAACTGATCCACCTGGCCAGAGCCAGCACTTCTTAAATTTATTTTATTTTTTTAAAAGATTTTATTTTTTTTAAGATTTTATTTATTCATTTTTTAGAGAGGGAAGGGAGGGAGAAAGAGAGAGAGAGAGAGAAACAGCAATGTGCGGTTGCTGGGGGACATGGCCTGCAACCTAGGCATGTGCCCTGACTGGGAATCAAACCTGCGATGCCTGGTTCACAGCCCGCGCTCAATCCACTGAGCTACACCAGCCAGGGCTGATTTTATTTTATTTTTAAATGGAGGGAAAGGGAGGGAGGGAGAGAGGGAGAGAAATATCAATGTGTGGTTGCATCTCACGCGCCCCCTACTGGGGACCTGGCCCTCAACCCAGGCATGTGTCCTGACTGGGAATGGAACCCCGGACCCTTTGATTTGCAGGCTGGTGCACAATCCACTGAGCCACACCAGCCAGGGTCCAGAACTTTTTTTAAAGGTACCCATGGAAAATATTTCCCAGTTGCAGTCTGTGAAGGAAACTTTTAGCCCGTACATCACTCCCACAGGCTGTGAGCAAAGCAAAGCTTAGGACACCAGGCCAGCCCCAACCCAGCCACCGCATCTGACAGTCAGCTTCCCTGTGAGTCACTGGCTCCATTCAAGGGGAGAAAGAGAATGTGGGCTTTTGGGTTTCTACAAGGTGCAATTACATAATGTGCATATTCTAATTAGTGCACGATTTCAGAGGAAATTATTAGAATCAAAAAGAAGAAATCTTACCCTGGAACTCTGGTGGTAGAGCAATAATCATCTGTGTTGAGATGTTCTAGCTCCACTTCCAGCCTGTGTTTGCAAAGAGTATATGATTCAGCCCCGGCCGGGTGGCTCATATTGTCCTGTACATCAGAGGGTCGTGGGTTCAATTCCTGGTCAGGGCTCATACCTGGGTTACAGTTTCAATCCCCTGTTGGGGTGTGTACAGAAGGCAACAGGCTCTCTCTCTCTCTCTCTCTCTCTCTCTCTTTACACCTCCAATCTTCCTCTCTAAATGCTGTGAAAAAATATCTTCAGGTGAGAATTTAAAAAAAAGTACAACTTAATTTTCACCAGACCTTCCCTTTGTACGTGAAAACAGTTCAGGCTTAAAGCATCCGGAAGTGTGCCCGGGTCCGACTGTCAGAAAGTGGCTGAATCAGGTCCAGGCTAGAACTGTGCACGGCCGCAAGACCCTCTCCAGAATGTTCTAATAGTCAAGGTGCAGTGAGAATGAAAAGAATAGAACAAAACCTAAACATTGGCAACAAAAGAATATCCTCATGGAACTCAAATAACGCCACTCTAAAAACAGCAGCTGGAATAACATAGAACAGAGAACACGTACTAGGTAATCCAGTGTGATACAGAAGGGACCATGTGAGAGAAAAAAGGGCACCCTGGCCCAGTGGCTCAGTTGGTTGGAGCATCATCCCATACACCAGAAGGTTGTGGGTTCGATTCCCGGTCAGGGCACACACCTAGGTTTTGGGTTCAATTCCCTGTCGAGGCGCATATGGGATCTGATCGAAGTTTCTCTCTCACACCAATGTCTGTCTCTCCTCCCACCCCTCAGCTTCCTCTTTATTGCAAATCAATAAACAGATCCTCAGGTGAGGATTGAAAAACAAGAAGAAAACAGAAGATATGCTATGAAATAGGCTTTTGCATTTCACTGACTACTCTGTGTTAGTTGTGTTTATTTAACAGTGCATTTCAGAACCAAAAGGCAAACCTCTTAACAAATGAAGGCCGGGATCACTTTATTTTTAGTCTTCACAACAACAAAAAATTGGGCCATCACCCGACAGGCGACGTGGTTTCCATTGCAGGAGCCCGGGCAGCTATTTGGATAGTTGGGGACAGCATCAGGTACCATGTAGACAGAGGGTGGTCAGGCTGCTCACACCGGCTGTGTGGCATCAAAAGAATAATTTCACCTGCCTGTAATTTGGCTTCCCAGCCTCCGAGTCGAGTTAATAACAGCCCTACGTCAGGGGCTGATGTGAAGGATGAATTGCCGAACGCACAAGACATGCTGACTCAAGGCCAGGGTTGGGGGGAGTGGGGCGCTACGTGCAGGCTGGCTGGCCTGGGTGCTCCATTAGACCTGGGGGCCAGTGCTGTGCTGGTGCCGTGAGTGGTCCCCAAAGCCACCATCCAGCGCATGCACGCAGCACAGTCCCTAACAACCTTAAGGCGCCTGTGGAGTCTCCCCAGCCATGTCACCCAGCACATTCACAGCCACAGGCCCTGGGGACGAGGTGTGGATACCCAAGAGACACTCACTGCTGTCACACCGGTGTCTACCAAGCCAAGCCCTTACTCTGTGCCAGGCACAGGTGCCAATATCCAAGGCAGAGGGGAACCTACCTCCAAGCCATTCATTCTAGAGATTTATTTATTTTTAAAGAGAGAGGGGAAGGGAGGGAAAGAAACATCAATGTGTGGTCACCTCTCAAGCGCCCCCTACTGGGAATCTGGCCCGCAACCCAGGCACGTGCCCGGACTGAGAATTGAACCAATGACCCCTTGGTTTGCAGGTTGGCGCTCAATCCACTGAGCCACACCAGCCAGGGCTAGGCTGTGCGTTCTGCTGGGCCCTAGGTATGCATCAGCTATATTCCCAAAAGGTGCTCTGAGGAGAAGGCGCAGGCATTAGCAAGGGTGCTGGGGAGACACTGCCTCCAAACAGTGTCTGCGGGGAGTGACGACATAAGACAAGCTATTCGCGCAGGCTGAACAGGGGTGTGGAGCAGCGAGTGTATGCCAGTGTTTGGCAGGTGTCTTAGGGATGACAAGAAGGCCGGTGGGGGGAGGAGGAGGTTAATACAAGGCATCAAAAGAGGGGCAGTGGGGGAGGGAAGGGGCAGATCATGAAGCCCCTTGTGGACCCTGCTAGGTTGTATCTGGAGGATCAGTTGACCGTCCTTTCGTAGATCATCCAGTAACGGCCACCCAGTGGTTTTAAGTGGAGGTGAAATGGCATCCCGTGGAGGTGTGGCAGTGATGTGACAGAGACTTCGGTGCTCCCTCCGGCTGCGGAGGTGGGAATAGGACAGTCTAGGGTGCAGGGGTGGTGCTGGAAGCAGCAGGAGGACAACGAAGGGGTGAGTGCAGTGACCTGGAGGAGTGGCTACTGCCCCCGGCTGCATGGTTCCATGGCTGATTGTGAGCATGAATGACAGACAAGAGTCAAGGACGCTGCCCATCCCCACCCCCAGGTGTTTGATCTACAAATCTGATGGGTTTAATGATCTATGAATAAGCTGGAGGAGACCGCAGAGGAGGTTGGAGAGAATGCTGTGAGCTCAGTCTTGGCCAAGGTTAGCCCTGTGAAATGCCTCTGGGACATCCAAGTGGGGAGGCCCGGTGGGCCACTGGGCGTAGAGGGGCTGGAAAGGTGAACTTGGGGGTCTTCCATGTATGGGAGACATTGAAAGCCACTGGATCGGATGCCATCCTTTGGAGACTGAGTGTGGACCCCACAGAGGTCCGTGGACCCTGCCCTGGGACATCCCAGTGGTCAAGGTCAGGAAGGCTGTCTTCCTTTCAAGGAGGCTCCAGCAGACATCACTTGGCAAAACGAAACACTTTTATTAGTTGGGATCTCTATCATATTATTAGGGATTATAATACTAATAGCTATATCAATAAAGTTATGTTGGAAGAAAATCCTTGCAGTTCCTCAGAAAGAAAGAGAGCCCTTTCCAAGATTTTGTTTTTAGAGAGAGGGGAACGGAGAAAGACAGAAATGGAAATATTGATGTGAAAGAGAAACATTGATTGGTTGCCTTCCTTACACACCCTGACTGAGGATTGAACCCACAACGTAGGCATGTGCCCTGACCAGGGATCAAACCTGCAACCTGTTGGTGTATGGGACAATGCTCCAACCCACTGAGCCACCCGGCCAGTACTGCATACTTCTCTATGGTTTGATGGGTGCCGTCTCTCTGGTGGCACGTCACTCTTGTCACTAATGTCCTCACATGCCCCCACAAGCGTCACTGTTTCATTTCTGGGAGACCACCGCTCACAACACCCTTCCACGCCCCTTCCTGTGGCTTGAGACCTGGTCTTCCTGCCTGAACGCCCCAGCTCCCACCACTGTTCCCCGACCCTGGGCCAAGGTCGCTTTGCCTCTGGGGTGCTGCAGTGTCTGGAGTCTGCATAGATTCCTACATGAGCCACGGTCTCTTGCAGACCCTCTGTGATTCAGGGGTGTCCAACCCACCACGCGTGGGCCAAATGTGACTCAGGATAGCTCTGAACGTGTCCCAACGCAAAATCATGAATCTACTTAAGACACGATGAGATTTGTTTCTTTGTGATTATGTGTTGCGTCGTATTGAATGTGTGGCTCAAGACAACTCTGCTTCTTCCCGTGTGGCCGGGAGACACCAAAAGGTTGGACACCCCTGCTAGAACACAATCATGTCCTTGCAGCCGGGGGTGTCACCTTTGTCATCATAGCATCCCCGGTACTCACGGCAATGCAGTACCTAGTACCCAGTAGATCCCCAAGATGCGGTTCCTGAGCCCCTCCGACATCACAGAGCAGAGAGCTCACTTAGGGTCACTCTGGGGCTTCGCTCTGGTTCTGGCTCAGACATGCCGAGAACAGTGACCCTCCACCCTGGTGGCCCCTGAGGGTCCCTGGGGGACCTTAAAGGAACACTGGTGCCCATCCTTCCTGGATCAGTAATACTCAGGCTCTGGGGCCCAGAAGCAGGAAGAGGCTAATGCAAAAGTCTCAAAGCCCAGCTTCTGGCAGACTGAAGACCACAGAGGGAGGTCTTAATTTGCATAATTGCAAGAACTGCCCCTCTCTGAAGATGTCCCTGTTCGCTTTTCTTAAACACTGCGCTGGCGAAATAAACCCATTCACGGACCGGATTTCACAGGCTGCGGCTTCCTTCCACCCCGCGAGGAATTTCTGAAGGACGCCGGGCCCCAAGTCTGGCCAGCGGCCGATGCGGAGTGCTCTTCGACATCTTCACATCTCTGGGAACAGCGTCCCGCCGCGCCCCATCCGTGTTGCTGCGCTTTGTACAGCCGTCACCTTCCTCCACAGCCTGGGATGGGGAGCTCAGTGGTGTTAGTTTCCAAATTGAAATCACTGCAAAGAGTTCAAGTTCAGAGGTCAAGTCCTTGTGTCTTTGGAACAGGCTGACATGCAGGCAAGGGTGTAGGGAGGGCGAGGAGGATTCTCGCTTCCACGTTGGGTGGTGGCTTCCACATTTTCTTTAAGGTGTCTTCTCTGGAACGTCAATACACGTGCCCACGCGCCCCATACCCCGCACCCCCGTTGCCTTCCCAGACCCCCAGCGGGCGCCCGAAATCGCAGGTAGTACCAAACCCTAGTCAACGTTGTCAGCTCTGCTGAAAATGTGGCAGCAGCGGCGGCTTTTCATCAGCGGACACAGCCCCTCCAGAAATGTTTGTTTCTCAGTCAACTCCTGCCCCCGAGTCTGTGCAGCCCTGGTTTGGTGGGTGCGCCCCCTCGGGGGATGCCTGGCCGCGGGCTTCACGCGGACTCACTGCTGACACGCGAAACCTGCCGGCAGCGGGACGGCGGTTCCGTGCGCGTCCTCTCCCACAAAGGAGGCGCCTGCTCCGTCCCCACCCAGAGCTCAGCGCTGCGGCTGCAGCTTCTGCGTCCGGAGCACGGCAGCCACGCTGGTGCCGGTTTTTTGTTTTGTTTTGTTTTGTTTTGTTTTGTTTTGTTTTCTGCTTCACCATCTCATGGGTAGAAGATTCCTTCTTACACTAGGTCTTAGCCACTGCAGGATGGGGTTCTCTTTCCTTACTGGGCTGAGACGTTGTGCCTTTTCATTTCAAGGAAGCCTTCGATGGCTTTCGCTTGGAGTCTCCAAACTGCACTTTGGAACCACGGTGAAGGGAAATCAGGGTGGCTTGCTGATGCGGCGCCGGTCCATCTGCTAAGTGACCCTCAGGTGGGGAGAGCAACAGCGTGGATGTGGAGACGAAGGGGTGACTCACGTCCCGGACGGGGAGAAGCGGCGCGCCACGCAAGCTCATCGTATGACTCAGAAGAGCCTGCAGGTTAAGACTTCTGCATTGTTTACTTCTGGGATTTTCCATTTAACGTTTTCGGAACCTGGCTGACCGTGGGACGGTGCAACCGCGCAGAAGGGGGGACCGCCGTAATCTGAAAATGTCGCACCTGCTCGGTTTTTGTAGACAACGCAGGCCAAATCTAAGGAAACAAGTTTACAGTTTCAGGCTGCCTGGTGAATCTGCCCTGACACTGAGTCGCCCATGTTCAAGGACGTCTATTCTGTCTCAGGCTATTGTCAGTCACAGCAGCCCTAGTCTTGGCGCGCGAGAACCGACTCCCCCAAGGAGCTGAGCCCCCAGCGTGTCCCTGAAGCTTTGCAGGCGGGTGCTCACAGGGCTCTGAGGCTCGGCGGAGCTCCTGGGGCCAGTCAGTACAGCTTTGACACAGCAGAACCTGGAGGGCGGCGTGTTCACAGGGAGGAGGGCACCGGACAAATCTCCGCCTGGGAGGCCTCTGCACGTGACCGCTCAGCGTTTTTGGATCATTTTGCCCATGATGTGGGTGCAACCAGACCACGGGGGCCTGAGTGAGCTGCAGCTGCGCTCCGCTGAGAGGTGGTCCTTAGAGACCCCATCGCTGGGCGGAGGCACAGGCGGGCACACCGACCACCCGCCTGGGAGGTGGCCTCGGGCGGGGAGCATCCTTTGCCGTCTGGGATGGGGGAGGGACCTCCCTCTCCACAGCAGGGACCTGGTGTCACAGACGCATGCTGCGGCTGCGGCGTTTTTGGGGGTATCTAGGAACCAAGGGGCTCCACCCCAAAGGGCATTTTCAGGAACGTGTTATTTTTTTTTATTTTTATTGTTGACATTATTGCAGAGGCCCGCATTTTCCTACTTTGCCCGCTTGACGCCCCTGATGCCCCACCCCAGCCACCCCCACGCTGTTGTTCGTGGCCATGGGTCATGCATATACGTTCTGCGGCTAATCCTTCTCCTTCTCTCATTCGGGCCCCTCCCCCCTCCCCTCTGACAGCCGTCCATCTGTCCCATACGTCCACGCCTCTGGTTCTGCTGTGTCCATCAGCCTATCTTGTTTATCACATTCCTCATGATGGAGATCACGTGGCGTCTGTCTTTCTCCGACTGGCTTGTCGCACTCAGCATCATGCTCTCCAGGTCCATCCGTGCTGTCGCAAAAGGGAAGGGCTCCCACTTCGGGAGCATTGCTGAGAACCCAGTTCCTCAAGCCGGGGTCTGGTCCTCAGGAAATAGACAAGATGTCATCGCTGCTGATTCCCACCATGGCCTCTATCTCAGAAGGGTCCACAGTCACCACACATGAGGCAGATGCTGAAATTCCTCCTGCAAACATGTAATTATGCATAAACAGATGTACATATGGATTTGAACTCGTTTCTTTTACATTTTTACAAGAAGCGGAAGGTGGTTTGAAATGTATAGGCACCGCGTCCTGTTCCATGGCTGGGCGCAATGATTCGGGGGATCGTGAAATGGACTCGGAGCCGGGCCGGGTGTTTTTGTGTGAGCCTCTGTGGGCGGCTGCCAGAAGCAGTGCCCCTGGGGGCCATGAAATGACCACCCCATGCTCAGGACACGTCAACCGGTCGATGATATAGTTAAGTCTTTACCTCCGAACAGTCAGGGCTGTGCGGAGCTAATGTAATCTAAGCACATTTTCACAGCAGGTAATGGGATAGCTTAGAAAAATGTACTTGAAACATTGAGAGATGTTTTTTCTTTTTTTCCGAATCCTAGTGATGTTTTCATGTAAAAATATTTTATTTTTACTTATTTTTTAAAAGACTGTATTTATTTATTTTTTAGAGAGGGGAAGGGAGAGAGAAAGAGAGGGAAAGAAACATCAATGTGTGGTTGCCTCTTGTGCGCCCCCTAATGGGGACCTGGCCCACAGATCAGGCACGTGCTCTGACTAGGAATCGAACCTGTAACCCTTTGGTTTGCAGGCCGGTGCTCAGTCAACTGAGCCACACCAGCCAGAGCATAATTTCTTCAATGTATATATTTTTATCGAGATACACTCCATATACAATATTGTGTAAGTTTAAGGTATACAACATACTGTAATTTGATTACCACCGTCATGTTAGCGAGCACTGCCATCACATTATGAGGTCACTGTTTCTTGTTTTGTGGTGAGGACATTTGATACCTATTCCCTTAGCAGCTTCGAAGCCAGTAACACCGTTTGGTGAACGACCACCACTACGTCCTGCATGAATCCTCCAGAACTTTTTCCTCCTCCACATCTCCCACTTCCCCTGCCCCAGTCCTCGATCCCCACCCATCGGCAATCTCTGTGTGTACAAGTCTGGCCTTTTCAGAATCCACACATACATGATGTGCCTCTTCTGCTGGTGCAGACACTCTGGCCTCTATTCTGAGTGATGGGGCCAGACAGGACCGTCCCAAAACGGGCCAGGGTGACATCGCCTAGAATTGAATGACCCAACCAGGAGGAGTTATCCGCACCCCGAGGAGAGGATGAGGAGGCCACACTGAGTTTAACTAATAGCGACTCAGCCGGGCAAGTACAAGGTGTCACCATCACCCTCTTCCACGAACCCGCAGGACAGCAGCCAGGCCCTTGGTCCTGGCGCTAGGGCTGCAAGGCTTGGAGGCTGAGGGCATTCTCATTCTAATGGATGTCAGAGGAAAGGGGATGTAATGGTTTTAAAAGCTGAGGCACAGAGGGCTCCACGCTCACAGGGCAGAGCTTCAGCCTGCGAGAGCTTTGCTCTAATGGGGATGTGCAAATGAGCACCGAGGACCGCCGGGCCTCTGGTTCATGAGGGAGCAGGGTGGGGCCGTAGAGGATCGATCTGTTTCCACTCGACGGGCGGAAGGGACCAGTTTCTGAGAACCAGAAGGGGCAGATGCACATCCGCTCTGCCCCCAGCATCCGTCCCGGAGGCTCCGTCTCAGCTCTCAGCCAGTCATGGAGAAAATGTAGGGTAAACAGAGCGGGGGAGCCCAGGGCCAGGCCTTCTGGAAGGTTCCACAATTCACCTGCTCTTCTCCCAAATGCCAAAGCCACCAGCTCTTTGGTGCCCACAGCTGGCTTTGCTTTGGGTGCGTTTCCCCCACCAACCCCCCGACAGCAAGCCCCCCTGATGGTGTGGGGTACCTGGCAGGTCAGAGGGCGGCTGCCAGGACCTGAGGTGGGTTCCGCGATGTCTCCGCGTGTGGCTGACTTCCTGATTTGACTTTCTTTCTCTCCGAGTCCCCTCCTCAACTTGTCCAGATCTGCCCAGAACAGCTCCCACCCCCTCAACGTGCGGGGCCTCCCTTGGTGGAAGTGGACAAACCCAGGCTGTTCTTGTTTCTGGAAGGTTCGGCCACTCTTGTTAGGGTCTCATTGGTTAGGACCAACACATTGGGTCTCACAGAACCCTGTGCCTTCGAATGTCGAATGGCAGGTGGCTGGCCCTCACTGTTCATGACCCTTGGGTCACAGCTGTGGCTGGAACTGCAGGTACTGGCAGTGGGTGTGGGTGCCCAGAGTGATGCCACGCTCCTAGTTAGGGGTGTGGGGAAAGGAGGGCACTCCAGTCCTCTTTTTGAACACACGCAGGGTTTGTAAAGGTGCCTGCCACGCCCCTTCGCCACTGCAGGTAACTCCGTCACAATTTGAAGACAGGCGGTGTTTCTGAATCAGGGACGGGTGGATTTGGGCATCTCGTCTGGTCGACGGATGGCCGGCCCAGAGCACCGTGCTCTCTGAATGCTGAACGGCGAAAACTTGTTGCTGCAAAAACAATACCCTTGATGCAAGAGACCATTCTCTCCCTCCCTCCAGCCCAGCTCACCATATTACTCCCCGGTTTCTCTAGCTTGAGAAGAATTTATAAGAAATAATTAATGCAAGTTTAGCCCTGGCTGGTGTGGCTCATTGGATTGAGTGCCGGCCTGCGAACCAAAGGGTCATCGGTTCGATTCCCAGTCAGGACACGTGCCTGGGTTGGGGGCCAGGCCCCCACTAGGGGGCGCGAGAGAGGCAACCACACATTGCTGTTTCTCTCCCTCTCTTTCTCCCTCCTTTCTTATCTGTCTAACAATAAATAAAGTAAATCTTTTGAAAAAAGAAATAATTCACGCAAGTTTGAAATCTTCTGTTTCTCTGCTCAAAAGCTTTTCCCAGATGCCGACCAGCGCCGTAAAGGATGAGACCAATGACAACATCACCATCTTCACCCGGATCCTGGACGGGCTCCTGGATGGCTACGACAACCGGCTGCGGCCGGGGCTCGGAGGTACATGTCCCCCACGGCCGGGCCCAGGGCAGCACGCTCGGCCTCAGCTCATGGCTGCCATGAGTCAGAGGAGGTCCCAATGACGCCCGTGGTCAAGGCTCCTGCGTCCCCGAGTGCCAAGGTCATGATGCAGGAGGCTGGGGGTCACAGTCCCTGCAGGTGCCCCTCCCCCCAGATCATCCTGATGTCCTTTCTGGTTCACTGAAGGAGGAACCAGTTCTTAGGTGTTATGAAAGCTGAGCTCACCCCAGGCTGAGAGATATTTTGTAATTGATTTGAGAGAGAGAGACATCAATTTGTTGTTCCACTTACTGATGCTTTCATTGGTTAATTCTTGTATGTGTCCTGACCGGGAATCGAACCGGAAACCTTGGCGTATTGGGATGATGCTCCACCCCACTGAGCTATCCAGCCAGGGCTATATCATGGCCCCAGTGAAAATATTAAACATAATAAAGAAAGGTGTAAACACAATGGCATTGAACAGTGGCTTTCACTGTTTAATATCATGGTTAATTTTTTCACTAGGGCTGTAATTGGAGCACGTACTTGGACCCTACGGCAGTTGACCATGATAAACAAATAGCAGAATGTGTTTGGGGGGCCTAATCCACACAGCTTAATTTTGTGCTGAGTGGTTTCTAGGCACACACAATGCCCTTGGCTCAGCTGATTGAGACGTGGTGCATTTGAACTTGCTCCACTAGGTGAGTTAGAGACCCCGACCCCAGCAGCTACCTTCTCCAAGGAAAGGCATAGCTCTCCATTATTTGCGTTTTTAGCAGGGAGGTTCACTTAAGGCACGAATCACCATTCTCTGTGTTTGGGGCAAAGGCGGGTGCACACGGGCTGCTGGGCACCGACCTACTTCTCCCTCCGCGTCACCGCGTGTCCCTGCGTCTCTGTGTCCAGCAGCCCCTGTCCCCCTGAACACACCCCCAGGGACCGAGGGACCTGGGGACGCACCGAGTTTGCCCAGCACAGATTCGAGTCCTGTGACGCCGGACCCCGCGGAACCAGAGCCAAAGGCCGGCCAGCAGGGCCGGCACCTCAGTGGGAAGTCAGGCCCTGAAAACACGCAGCGTCACGCCAACAGGGGCGCACATACAGACACACAGCACGTGCATATATGATTCCCACAAGCGAGGGGCTGGCAGAGGAGCCCTGACTGGGTGACGTTCCCGCGCAGCCGCTGGGCTCAGGCAGGGGGCGCTGCACTGCTCCCAGGACGGGGTCCCCGTTCATTGTCACAGGGGGCCACTGGCTTCGTACCTTCCCAGTGAGCACGCATCTGTCTCCTCTATTATGAGCGGCTTTTATGGCTTCGTGTATTTTCCGTCATCGTGATTGAAAGAGTAGTTTCCCGTGACAGCAATTTCTAACTGTTCAAAATGCCATATAAGGTAAACAGGCCTTCCTGTCCTCCTTCCCCGAGCTGCCACCACCGCGGCTTTGACGGGAGATTCCTCCCAGTTTGCTCCCTACGAAGTTGGATTGTGTAACTTAAACGAAGAAAGAAAGATACAGCTGTTTATGGGAGAGCAGGGTAGTGCGTGCTGAGGCTGCGAGTATTTTCCGGGCTTACGGAGGAAGAAGCTGGGCTCAGGCGTGATGAAAAGCGCCCGGGGCCCCGCAGCCGAGACCCAGCGCGCCCTGCGCAGGGCGACCCCCGCGCCCCTTTCCAGAAACGACGGGCGCTTTGTCCCACTCACAGCTGGAGCAGCGCGGTTGCACTCGGTGTGTGCCAAGACCCCCAGACTTAGCAAATGCCCTGTGGAAAGTCCTCCGGAGGCCGAGTGCGAAGTTAGTCTCTAGCCTGAGGACGTGGTTGGGGGTGCTCGGGGCCGGCTGGGCGCCCAGGCGGGAACCTGTGTCTCTTTCAGAGCGCGTCACCCAGGTGAGGACGGACATCTACGTCACCAGCTTCGGTCCGGTGTCCGACACGGAGATGGTAGGTCCCCCGGGCCGGGCGCCTCCAGATCTTCCCGAATAAACCCAAAGACCCGGGGAAGGCCCCTCCTCTCCTCCGCTGCGACCTCACCTGCCTGCCTCCCTTTGCGCTAGGAATACACCATCGACGTGTTTTTCCGGCAAAGCTGGAAAGACGAGCGCCTGCGCTTCCAGGGCCCGATGCAGCGCCTGCCACTCAACAACCTGCTGGCCAGCAAGATCTGGACGCCGGACACGTTCTTCCACAACGGGAAGAAGTCCATCGCGCACAACATGACCACGCCCAACAAGCTGCTGCGCCTGGAGGACGACGGCACTCTGCTCTACACCATGCGGTGCGCGGCTCGGGTGGCGGTGACGTCATGAAGGAGGCTGCGGGCGCAGCTCAGGGGGCCCAAGGGGTCACAACGGGGGTGGTAAGGGGCTGCGCAGGGGTGGGCGGGGCTGTGGGGGCCAGTGCGGGGCGGGGGCGCAGTGCGCAGCAGACACAGCTCCGGTTCCACCCAAGGACCCTGCAGCCTGCTGGGTTTGAGGACTGGGTGAGTGTGCGCGCGCGTGCGTATGTTCGATATTTTTTACCGTTTGGGGTTGAGGATTGCAGTGTGTGTGTGTGTGTGTGTGTGTGTGTGTGTGTGTGTGTGTGTGTTGGCTATTTCTTTTTACTCTTTGACCTGCCCGTACTAATAATAATGCCTATGACTATTATTTCGCTGGCCGTTCTGGTTCACAGCTTCCGTCCTCCGTGCTTCTTTCTTTAGTTCAAGACCCAGAACATCTTGCAAAACCTACCCTAAATCGTGCCAGTTAGGGAACATTTATTTTATAAACATGTCATTGAAAAAAATCAAGGAGAGCGCTTTGGGGGTCTCCTGAAAATTTAAGAGCCCATGTCTCATATACTTTGATGGCATTCCAATGCTGAGGTTGAAGTTTAGTGTTTTGCGTTTAAATTGATCATCAGTCACTTTTTTATTCTGCATTATTCATCGCATCGGAGCAAATCGATAAGTTGACCCTCGAGAAAGGCTCCATTATAGCCTTTTAGTTTCCACGGTGGGTCTAGGCCAACGTCAAAAAAGATTTTTAAAGAAAAAAAAATTAAAGGTTTCTAAAGCCAAGGTTTTTCTTTAAGCCCACGCATTTGCGTTGATGTAGTTGGAACATCTCTCCCTGCCTCCTAATGCTGCCCAGCACGTTTCATACGTAGAAAAGGTCCCGTAGCGTTGACGCCGCCGTCCCCATGGACACGCTGATGCTTTGACACCTGCCCCGAACCTGTTTGACACCAGGACTCGGTTGTTCTTCTGACAGCCCGATAATTCCCATCGATGAGCACGTGACACCCAGGTGGTGTCCCATTCCCCACTCTTTCCGACCCCTGACCTTGGCCTTGGCCGCGGTTCACCCGCAGCCATGGACCTGAGCGGGGAGCGTCACCTCGGTGCTGGCACAGTGGCTGCCCCATGGGAAAGCCGCGGACTACGGCGAGGACTGAATTTCAGTCCTCCGTCCTCGTTCCGTGCCGGGAATCAGAGCGTGCTTCGTTCAGCCCCACGAGTGAGGTTGGCTGTGGAGATGACGAATCCAGCTCTGGGAGGAGGCGGAGCGGTCCACACAGGGTTGGGACGGATGGTGGACGGTTTTGGGCTTTTCGCCTGTGTTCTTCCCGCAGGATCAAGATAAGCCCAGTCCCCTTGCCTTCAGACCTGGTCCCTGTCCCCGAGGGACAGTAGTTGCGTGCATAGTGTAAGACCCAGGGATGCTTTCATCTGACTCATAGCTACTTGAACAGGGTGGTGAGGTACAACCAATGTTTATATTTTTTATTTTTATTTTTTTATTTTTTTTTAAAGATTTTATTTATTTATTTTTAGAGAGGGAAGGGAGGGGGGGGAGAGAGAAAGAGAGAGAGATCAATGTGCGGTTGCTGGGAGACATGGCCTGCAACCTAGGCATGTGCCCTGACTGGGAATCGAACCTGCGATGCCTGGTTCGCAGCCCGCGCTCAATCCACTGAGCTATACCAGCCAGGGCTATATTTTTTATTTTTTAAAAGATTTTATTTAGCTATTTTGGGGGAGGGAGAAAGAGAGGGAGATAAGCATCAATGCGTGGCTGCCTCTCATGCGCCCCCTACTGGGGACCTGGGCCACAGCCCAGGCATGTGCCCTGACTGGGAACTGAACCTGCGACCCTTTGATTCCCAGCCCGGTGCTTAATCCACGGAGTCCCACCAGCCAAGGCTGGGCCATTGTTTAGAAGGGGAAGGGCTGCCGAGGAGCCTCTTCCTCAGTGTCTGTGTCCCAGGCGCCATTGCAAACAGAATCCCTCAGCCTCAGCCAGCCTGGCCAGCTAGGTGACCCCACTCCCCTTAACCAGCAAAGAGAGCGGGGCTCAGACACCTGCCCATGGCCACATGGCTAGCGAGGGAGCAGCAGGAATTTCAGCTCAGCTCTGGGCGACGCCTTTGTTTAATCCACCACAGTTGAGAACCATGGGGACATGGCACTTGTAGATGCATAGTGAGTGGCCTTCTTGTCCCTGTCAACGTGTCAGGCCAAGAGGAGGATGGTGACAGCCAGGGAAACCTGTCAGCAGTAATTGGTCCTTGTCGGTGTCAAGGAAATATGCTAATGGGGGCCAAGGCGATGCTGGCCTCTCTGTGCAGAGTGGAGATGGTGCCACTGGAAAGGGTTATGCATTCTGATGTGGTAGCAATACGGCTCTAGTTCGATAGCATGTTTATCCACTGATTTAGCAAGGACGGTGATTGGCAACAGAATTCCTGGTGAGAGGAGAAGTCACGTGGCAAGCAGCATGCAGTGCCCTGGGCTCCAGGGGTCCAGCCTTTCCTTTTTTTAAATGTTTGTTTTTATTAATTTTAGAGAGAGCAGAAGGGAGAAAAAAAAGCATCAATTTGTTGTTCCATTCATTGGTTGATTCTTGCAGTGCCCTGAGGGGGGATCAAACCCACAACTTTGGCCAACAGGGGGCAACAGTCTAACCAGCTGAGCTACCCGGCCAGGGCCACCAGTTGTTGTGTTTTTCTGGGTAGAACTTTCGGCCATCATCGCGTAGCCGACAGTTTCAGTTCCACTCCCCTGGAGCCCGGGCAGCCGCGTGTCTCGGGGACACGCCAAACCCAGTGACACGTTTTCCTTTGGGAGCAGGAGGGCTGGGGGAGCAGCCCCCGCACCCTGTGAAGATGCTGCTCCTTGTCCGTGCGCGGCGAGGGCCCCCCCGAGGGCGCACGCCCGGGTCTTGCAGCAGAAGAGCAAGTCTCAGTCTCTTGGACGGGAAACCACATCTGGCAAGAAAGAACTTTCTAGAAGGCGAGCTCCGCCAGGCCCACCCCCTGCACCGCACGCTCTGCATTGTCGCTTCGGCACAAGATGTATCCATTCTGCAATTTTTATTTGGAAAAAGGCGTGTTTTTATGACTGCTTACCCTCCATTTAGAGTTCCGTTCATCATGAGTGGAAAACAGGGCTTTGAACAGAAGTTCAAGTCTGAACTCTATCATTTGGTCGCCAGGAGTCCTTGGTCACCTTGATTCAATCTCTTAGAGCCACTTTTTGTTCTTGTTATTTTTGCCATCTTTTTTTAAAACTGTTTTCCAATGCCGTTTAGCTGCAGGGTCTGAGGAGGTTTCTCATTTTGAAAGTTGATAGTATATCGCGTGTTCTCTGAGTGGCCACTGGGGGGCAGCATAGGAACACTTTTGCACAGATTGGCTGACAGCATTCTTTTTTTTTTTTTTAATTCTTTATTTTATTGATTATGCAACTACAGTTGGCCCATTTTCCCCCCTCACTCCCCACCACCCTGCCCATCCCCTCCCACCCTCATTCCCCCCTTTAGTTCATGTCCATGTGTCATAAGTTCTCTAGTGTCTACATGTCCCATACTATTCCTACCCTCCCCCTGTCTATTTTCTACCTA
>PVIA01008692.1:0-69046 GCA_004024845.1 Tonatia bakeri
GAGGTGAAAGACAAATACCATGTGATCTCACCTTTAATAGGAACCTAAACAACAAAACAAAGAAACAAGCAAAATATAGTCAAAGACACTGAAATAGAGAACAGGCAGGAAGTGACCAGAGGAGAGAGAAGAGGGAATTTCCAGGGAAAAGGGGAAGGGTTTGCAGAAACAAAGTTAAAAGACACATGGATAAAAACTAGGGGGATGGTGGTAATGGGAGGGAAGATGGGAGGGGTATGGGTGGGCTTGATTGGGAGTAAAGGGGAGAAAACTGTACTTAAACAATCATTAAAATAAATATAAAAATTAAAAAAAAAGAAAACTATCATTTACTATAGCAACAACAACAACAAAAAGGACCTAGGAATAAATTCAACCAAGGAGGTAAAAGACTTGTACTCCGAAGAAAGAAACTGATGCAGATACAAATAAATAGAACATACCATGTTCCTGGATTGGAACAATTAACATAATTAAAATGTCCATACTACCCAAAACAACTATAGATTCAATGCAATTCCTATTAAAATATCAAGGGTATATTTCACAGATCCAGAAAAATATTGCAAAAATTTATATGGAACTAAAAAAGACTCCAAATAGCCTTACTAACTTGAAAAAAAAAAGAACAAAGTTGAAGAGATCACAATATCTCATATCAAACTATACTACAAGGTCACTGTAATCAGAATAGTCTGGTACTGTCATAAGAACAGACACATAGATCAATGGAATAACATAGAGCCCAGAATAAACCCACCTCATTATGGTTAATTAATATTTGGCTTAGGAGGCAAAAGAATACAATGGGTTAAAGACAGTCTCTTCAATAAATGGTCTTGGGAGAACTGAACCGGTACATGCAAAAAATGAAACTAGACTACCATCTTACACCATACACCAGAATACATTCAAAATGGATAAAATACTTAAATATAAGTGGTGATAACATAAACATCCTAGAGGAAAACACAGTAATATTACAGACATGTTACACAGTAATATTTTTGCTGAAATATTTCCTAGAGCAAAATAAATAAAGGAAAAAATAAACAAATGGGACTACATCAAGTTAAAAATCTGCACAGCTAAAGAAACCATCAACAAAGTGAAAAATGGGACTTTCGGCCAAGATGGAGGTGTAGGTAGACACACTGCCTCCTCGCACAACCAAGATAGAGACAACCACAATTTAGAAACAGGATAATAACCAGAACTGACAGAAAAGTGGAACTTTATGGAAGTCGGACACCAAGGAGTTAAAGTAGACACATTCATCCAGACCTGTAGGAGGGACGGAGTTGGGCTGCCAGGCAGAGAGGGGTCGCGGCACAAAGAGCAGTTGGACGGGGCCTGTAAGGCATCCCGGGTGCACAAGACCATAGAGGGCAGACCCTATGTGTACAGGCAGCAGCTGACAGACCCTGGGCATGGAGTGGCAACTGGAAGACCCAGCCAGGCAGCGATTGTGAAGCAAGGCACTGCACGCAACCCATGGTCCCAGCACCAGGAAATAGAGCCTTGGGGCACTGACTGAAAACACCTGTGGGACTTGAGGTGCAGGGAGAGACTCCAGCCTCACAGGAGAGTTCCCTGGAGAGACCCATGGGGTCCTAGAATGTGCACAAGCCCACCCACATGGGAATTAGCACCAGAAAGGCCCAGTTTCCTTGGGAGAAGCAGTGGAAGGGACTGAAGTCCAACAGAGAGCAGAGTAAGCGCCATTGTTCCCTCTGGGACCCCACCCCCACATATGGCATCACAACCCAGCAACTGGGATGCCCCACCCTGGTGAATACCTAAAACTCTACCCCTCACTACAAAACAGGCTTGACAAGACAAAAAAAAAAAAAAAAAAAAAAAAAAAAAAAAAAAAAAAAAAAAAAAAAAGACCCAAATGGAAGAACAGATTAAAGCTCCACAGCAAATATAGCTAAGCAACCAAGAGATAGCCAACGTATCAGATGCACATTTCAAAGAACTGGTGATCAGGATGCTCATAGAATTGGTTGAATTTGGTCACAAATTAGATGAAAAAATTAAGGCTACGCTAAGTGAAATGAAGGAAAATGCACAGGGAACCAATAGTGTTGGGGAGAAAACTGGGACTCAGATCAATGGAGTGGACCAGAAGGAAGAAAGAAACAACCAAACAGAAAAGAAGGAAGAAACCATAATTCAAAAAAATGAGGAGAGGCTTAGGAACTTCCAGGACATCTTCAAACGTTCCAACATCCAAATCATAGGGGTACCAGAAGGAGAAGAACAACAGTAAGAAATTGAAAACTTATTTGAACAAATAATGAAGGAGAACTTCCCTAATCTGGCAAAGGAAATAGACTTCCAGGAAGTCCAGGAAGCTCAGAGAGTCCCAAACAAGTTGGACCCAAGAAGGAACACACCAAGGCGCATCATAATTACATTACCCAAGATAAAAATGAAGGAGAGAATCCTAGAAGCAGCAAGAGATAAGGAGACAGTTACCTCCGAAGGAGTTCCCATCAGACTGTCAGCTGATTTTTCAAAAGAGACCTTGCAGGCATGAAGGAGCTGGAAAGAAGTATCCCAAGTTGTGAAAGGCAAGGACCTACACCCAAGAATACTCTATCCAGCAGAGCTTTCATTTAGAATGGAGGGGCAGATAAAGTGCTTCTCAGATAAGGTCAAGTTAAAGAAGTTCATTATCACCAAGCCCTTATTTTTGAAATGTCAAAGGAACTTATTTAAGGAAAAGAAGATTAAAAAAACATGTATAGTAAAATGACAGCAAACTCACAATTATTAACACTCACACCTAAAACAAAAACAAAAAGAAACTAAGCAAACAACTAGAACAGAACAGAACCACAGAAATGGAGATTACATGGAGGGTTAGCAACAGGGGAGTGGGAGGAGGAGAGAGGGGGCAAATGTACAGAGAATAAATGGTAGGTAGAAAATAGACAGGGGGAGGGTAAGAATAATATGGGAAATGTAGAATCTAAAGAACTTATGACACATGGACATGAACTAAAGGGAGGAATGTGGGTGGGAGAGGGTGTACAGAGTGGAAGGGAATGAAGGGGGGTAATGGAACAACTGTAATAGCATAATCAATAAAATATATTTTAAAAATGAAAAGTGAACCCACCATAATGGGAGAAAATATTTGTTAATGATACTTCAGAGAAGGATTCAATCTCCAAAATATATAAAGAACTCATGTGACTCAACACCAGGAAGACAAACAATACAATTAAAAAATGGGCAAAGGACCCAAATAGACACTTCTCCAAAGACATACAGATAACCAAAAGACATGAAAAAAATGTTAACATCATCACTAGCTATCAGAGAGATGCAAAATAAAACCACAATGAGACCACCTCATACCTGCTAAAATGGCTATCATTAATAAAGCAGCCAACAACAAGCGCTGGTGAATAAATGGGAAAAAAAAAAGGAACTCTGGTGCACTGTTGGTGGAATACAGACTGGTGCAACCACTCTGGGAAACAGTATGGAGTTTCTTCACAATAAAATGGAACTGCCTTTTGACCCAACTATTCCACTTCTAGGAATATATTCAAAAAATCCCCAAACACCAATTCAAAGGAGCATATACACCCCTATGTTCATAGCAGCATCATTTATGATAGCCAAGATTTGGAAACAACCCATGTACCCATAAGTAGATGAGCGGATAAAAAAGCTGTGATACATTTACACAATGAAATTCTATGAAGCAATAGAAAAGAAGAAATTCTTACATTTTTCAAGAGCCTGGATAGAACTGGAAACTATTGCCCTAAGGGAAATGAGCCAGGAAATGAAAGACAAATACCATATGATCTCATAACTGGAATCTAAGGAACAAAATAAACTAACAAGCAAAATGGATTGAGGTACAGAAACAAGGAACAGACTAATAGCTATAAATGGGAACCAGGGAGGCTGGGACTGGCTGAAAGAAGGAGAAGAGTCTAGACAAAGCACATATATGCATCACCCGTGGATATGAACAAGGCTGTGGGGATTGTCTATGGGAAAAGGAGGAGCTTGGGGAAGGGTGGCAAAGGAGGAAAAATTGGGACAACTGTAATAGCATAAACAATAAAAATAAGTTTTAAAAAAGTGGAATAAAAATGCTATCATAATCATTAAGGCTTTTAGACATGAGAATGACATAATCTGACATAATTTTTAAAGATCATTCTGTGATTTGACATTTGAAATGATTTTAGAGATGTGTCTTGAGAACACAAGTAAAATTTAGACAGATGATGATGGTGGGAAAAATGCTTCAGCTACAGAGACCTGGCACATGGCCTAAATGCAGACACAGGAAGACCAGAGACAGAGTGAATGTCAATAAGAGACCTGTGAGTGATGGGATGAAGCAGCAATGGAACAGAAGACCCTCCATGAATGAGAGAGGATGGGGGGATGAGATCCTCCATGCAGAGGGCAGGGAGGTTAAGGGCCCTCCATGGAAGAGACAGGGCAGAGAGGATAGGAGACTTCCCCTTTGAGGGGGAGGGGTAGAGAGGGTTGGAGGACCTCCATTGAGGGAACAGGTCAGAATGACAGAATGCAGGAGACATAGAAGGAAAGACATGTGACTCTTCATGAAGGGGAGACATAGGGGGACAGAGGCCCCTCCATGGTGGGGACAGGGCAGGAAGGACAGAAGACACTCCATGGAGAAGACATGGCATGAGGGACAGGGGACCTTTCATATAGGGAAAATGCCAGGGAGGACATGGTACCCTCCACAGAATAAGGAGGACAGAGGGACAGAAAACCCTTTCCGGAGAACACAGCATAGTGGGGGAAGAGGACCCCCTTTGAGGCAGCAGGTTATAGAGGACAAGAGACCTTCAAAGGAGGGAACAGGGCAGAATGCCAGGTGACCCTCCATGGAGAGGACAGAGAAGGAGGTCAGGGGATTCTCCATGAAGGGAGGGGGGCTGAGTGGATAGGGTACATGTCCTCCACAAAGGAGACATGTCATGGAGGACAGGTAACACTCTATGGAGTGGGGATAGCAGGGAAACAGGAGACCCTCCATGATTGGGGTAGGACAGGCACAATGGGACCTTTCATGGAAGGGTAAGGGCAGAAGGACCAGGAGACAAGGGACATGTGACAGAGGATATTTCCCCCTCCATGAATGGTCCCCTGTCCCCTTCATGGAGGGTCCCCTGTTTCCTTGCCTTGCCCCTTCCAGACTCTCCTGGCCCTGCTGTCCTCACCCCATGGAGAGTCCCCTATTCCCCTACCTTGCCAGCTCTGTATAGATGGTGCACTTTTCCCTCTGCTTTGTCCCCTCCATGGAGGGTCTTCTTTCCCTTTTCTGTCCCCTCACTCACAGTCCTCTGAGGTGTGTGCGCTCTGTTCTGCTGTCTTCAGCAGATACTCTGTACCTGAAGCACATCTCAGTCTTCACCTAAGTTAGCAATTTTCAACTGGTATGCCACACAAATTTTTAAAACATGTACTACCTGACTATTTAGTCAGGGGCATTGACCTTTTTTTCCATTAAATCATCAAATTAAAAAATTACAGCATGGTTTCAAGCAGAAGCCTAAAGAAATGTCTTTCTATAGTCTGTCAGTCATTTCAGTACTTAGGAAATATAATAGTCAATTCAGTAAAAACATCTGAGAAAAAGGGATAAAAAAAGAAGAAATGAGAAAAAAAGAAAAGAACAAAAAGGAAAAGAATGACAACAGCTTTGAAAAGAAGTCTGTGCCTCTGACTAAATAGTGAGATACTGTGTGTGTTAAAAATTCTTGCAGCACACCAGCATGCTGCAGCATACCAGTAGAAAATCGCTAGTCTAAATCTTACCTACTCTCAAGATACATCTCAAATATTATTTCAAATGTCAAATCACAGTGTAATCCCCAAAGGGGAATGAGATTGGGGCAGGCAGAAAAAATTATGGGGCAAATAAATGGTGATAGAAGGAGACTTGACTTGGGGTGGTGAACACACAATATGCAGATGATGCATTATAGAATTTTATATCTGAAACCTATATAATTTTATTAAACAATGTCACCTAATGTACTCGATTAAAAGTAGATTAAAGGTTAGGGCCTTTGAAGTGATTAGATAATGAGGATGAAGCCCTCATGAATAGGATTAATACCCTATTAAAGAGACTTTATAGTAGACTTATTGGAGGGATCACTTTGTAAGTTATATAAATAGCAAACCACTATAACATATACCTGAAACTAACTTGAATGCCAACTATAATTTAAAAATTTAGAAAAATTATTAAAAATAAAAAATAAAATAAATATAAAAGTATATGTATACACACACACACACACACACACACACACACACACATATGGTTTATCCAAAAGGTACCGAGGCACGTAATATGAAAAATAGAGACACTTATTGGAGACGATACAAGTTACAAGAAACATTGTACATAGGACAATGATACCCCAGTCCCCTTCAAAGTAAGCACCTTAGGACCTCACACAGTTCTCCAAATCACCATCAGCTGTCCTGTTACATTTTCCTGAATTTCATCAACAGTCTGAAATCTCTTCCCTTTCAAAGGTGATTTTTATTTGGGGAGAAGCTAGAAGTCAAAGGGCACCAATACTGGGTTGTAGGGGAGTTGAGTTAGCTGGGTGATTTCATGTTTTGTCAAAAAACTCTGCATAAGACATGATGCATGAGTGGGTACATTGTCATAATGAAGCTGTGAATCACCAATTGCCCATAGCTGTGGCCTTCTGAATCATCCAAATAGTTTCCAAGGAGGAATGCTCAAGCTTAACACAAAATTCGATGCAGATTCATTGCTGTACTCACTCAGTCATATGTAATGGCCACACAGTACACATGCTCATTCAACAAAGTCTACCACCCCTACTGACTAGTGCAGTGAGTCATCATTGTGCACACATGCACATCCCAGTCCACTCTTCTTGGCTGCCAGGTTACTTCGATATCATGCAAACTGTTCTCATTACATTAACAATGATTGGACTTTTTCTGGAAAGACCTTATATATGTACAAAATATAACTCAGAGTGATCTTAAAAAATATAAATCAGATCATGTCCTTCTCATGTCTAAAAGGCTTACTGGCTCCAGTGGCAGTCAGCTGTCCAGACAACCATTGTTGTGACTGTGTTACACTGCTGAGAGAGGAGTGTCCTGACTCTTCCTGCAGGTGGCTCCATCACTGTTCTGGTGACATCGAGCACTGTGCAAGGAGAATTGTACTTCCTAGAACTAAGCATTTACTTTGGCTGCTTAGTTGTAGTATGAGAGCAGACACAGAAAAAAAAATTTTTTTAAGCCATAATGGTTCTCACAGCATTTTCAACCAACCAAGAGACCTTTATCTGCTAACCCATCCTCCCCTGTCCCCCAGCCAGCCTGGCTCACCCAGCCTTGGAGACAGAAGACTGAGACAATGCTGCCCAGAGAGTGAACAAACATCTGGTGGGACATCTGAACAGAACTTTAGTTCTCTTAGGAAGAAAGTGGAGAAAGGCATCTGCTAAGATCACCCATGCATGAGGAGACTAAATTTTCTGGACACAGTGAGGTCACAGTTGCATGACCCTGCCATGTCCTTGCTCCACTGCTGTAACCCAGAGGGCCCATTAATTACCCACAGCAGGAAGCAGCTCCCTGGCCTCTGAGAACCCACAGACCTTCTGTGGAGCCCTTGGGCTCACATGCCTTATCTTAGACTATGGGTCCTAGACACTGTAAGTCCTGGGATGTGGCCTGTTTCAACTTTTAATTTTACTCTTACAAAGAAAGCCAGTTCTACATGCCCTGTACACTGCTCAATGGTATGTGAGCACCCAGAGGATGGAAGCTGGTACACCCTGGAACATTTGCTGAATGGCTTCAGACCAAGCACTGACACTGACTTTAGATCTGTATGAATCTGGTGAACACTACTCCCCACTACCTGGTGACTCAACGAGAACTGGCCTCATCCAACATGAGTACCACCAGAAGATCTTTCAGTGACTGAACCTAACAGGCAGCTGGCAGGTGGAGGCATGCAGGGGCAGATCACAGGTTACCTAGGGACATTTGCTGACCTGCCCCAGGGCCCAGTGCTGGTAAAAGCCAGCCTTGGTACATTGTTGTACATTGCTTGGACCTTTCTACTCTCACTCAGGCCCAGCAGAGGCAGCCACAAACTGTAAATAGCTTTGGAGCTCCAAACATATTGCCAAGGGCCAGTCATAGAAAGCATTTAACATTGACTAGCACCAAAGTCCCTCACAGAAGGCCCCGGAACTAATGCATCTTGTGGCCAGCTTCAGACACAACCTCGGAATAGGATCCAATTAGCTTCACTTGTGGCATACCCAAAGAGAGATCATGGCAGGCACCAGACCTTGCTGAGGAGAATTCCACTCCATGAGGTCAGCACCTGACCAGCAGCTTATACACTGTGTTCTGGGTTGATCCTCACAGCCAGCCAGGCTGAGGATTGATCCCGTGCAGAAACAAGTCAATAGCAATCAAGAATCAATTTCAACAGGAGAACCCACATAACCAGCATAAAAAACATTCCTCGAGTATCCAACTCAGGTATTCAAGAAAATTGTGCCACTGGGTCCCATGGGACACCGTACCAAAACTGGGAGTCAAGAGATCTACACAAGCAGCAGCCCAATGGGGAGACAAAGAAACATGCTCCAAATTAAAGAACAGGAGACACCTCCAGAAAAAAAAAAAAAAAACCTAAATAAAGTGGAGACGAGCAATCAACAAGGTGTTGAGTTCAAAACAATGGTTATAAGGATGCTCAAGGAACTTAGAAGAAGAATGGATGAAATCAGTGAGAACTTAAAGAGATAGTAAGTGTGAAAAAGGACATAGAAACAATAAAAAAGAATGAGACAGAAATGAAGCATACAGTATCTGAAGTGAACAGTACACTAGAAGGCCTTGGCCAGTGTGGCTCATTTGGTTAGAGCATCATCCTGTGGACCAAGGGCTCCTGGGTTCAATTCTCAATTAGGGCACATGCTTGGGATGCAGGTGGGGCACATATGAGAAGACAACCAATTAATGTTTCTCGCATCAGTGTTTCTCTCTCTCATTCATACATTCATACATAGCCGTATCCATTCACAAATACACATACACACGCCAATCTGTTGTGACGGGCTGGGTTACACACCCATCACTGTTGCACCTGTCAAGTTTGCACCTGGTGTTGGTCCCAAGGTGTTTGTCCTGCTCACTCTTCAGATCTGAGCCAACACCAAGATGTCCTAACTTGTGAAACGTCATCAACAATGTCCTTGGTTTTCTTAAACTCCCTCCTGGAACAGCCTGTCCAGCTCCAGCACTGCACACCTGTGTGCCCCTCCCCAGACTGTCAGATCACTCTGTCAGATGAGGAGCAGCACGACATTCACCACAAAGGAAGGGGATGAGGGATAGACAGAGAGAGAGAAAGAGAGAGAGAGAGAGAACGGAAAACTAGTCATGACACCCACATTTCATAGGACCATTGAGAGCTCTTAAGAAAATGCTGAGCTCTACAGAATCTTCATGTCCCTACTTCTCCTTCATGGATAATTTTCTTCTTTTATTTTCTAGCTGTCATGTGAAATGCATCTTTTAAGAGAGGAGAGAAAAGAGTTACAGCCAAAATCCTGCCACTTGCTGCGGGGAGGGAGGCAGCCTTGCTCCCTCCTCCTGGAAGTGCCCATAAGTGTAGAAACCTCATTGATGGTCTCTATCTGCTTTCACAAGAGTTTACTCAGACCAGCCAGTGCCGTAAGACTCCAATGTAGGACACCGTTTCCGACATGGCACCTGCCATGAGTAGCACTCTGGTAATAAACACAGACTGTTGTATCAGTTGAAGTAGAAAAAAAAGACAGAATAGTTATTGACATTTACTATGTGTCTAGTGTAGTAGTAAGGGCTTTTGAAGAATTGACTTAACCTCATTTAAAGCTCAAAACAGCCTATGTTGCTGTTATCATTGCCCCCTTGTGCAGATGCAGAAATTGAGGGCTAAATATCCCTCTCAAGGTGGTAAAGCTGCATTGAAAGTCAAAATAGATGCTGGAATCTGACCTCTTCCAATGAGGTGCAGCTCCTGTGGGTGCTCAGGAAGGGACCAGCAGAGGCTGGAACATGGGGTGGATGGAAATAATCACCCCAAGGGGGCTGCTGAGTTCCTGGGAGAGAAACGAACACAGCAGGCAGTGAACCTCTCTGCAGCCAAACTGCCTGGTTCCACATCACTCTGTTAGCCACCAGGAAATGTGGAAGTCAACCAGTGCCCAGGCTCACACATGCTGTCACCAGGGAATCTGGCCCCATTCCCTCTCTAATACACGGATGAAGGCCTTTCCTCCTGTCCGCCCCCACCACCCATCCACACAGACGTGGGAGCGGCTGCTGCTGACCTGTGTAACTGGCACACGTGTGAGGCCTGGCCCTCAGGATCTCTGTCACTGGCTGAACAGACACACAGATGGACAGACAGATGGACATAGAGGTGGTGAGTGATTTAAGGTAGAGAAAGGGTGTGCATACCTCTTTTCCATTTTCTCTAAGTCAAGACTCTTCAGAACAGTGACCCCCAATGACTAACATGAAGGTGTCCCAAGGCCAAGAACGTGAGGCAAGCTTTTATAAACATAAGAATGATATGTAAGTTGTATATCAATTAATAATTCAGAGCCCCTCAAGTATTCAAAAAGCTTATTTTATTTAGTAACCTAATCTCTACTGGTTACTTACTTTGCAAATCTTTAAATACTTTGAATTTTAATGAAAGTAATAAACACACATGTTTAACATATAAAGTAGTACAGAGGGCTGATTAGGCAGGGAGAGAGAAAGAGAGACAAGGAAAGATGGAGGGAGGGAGGAAGCAGGCAATAGAGAAGAAAAGAGGAGAGAAGCGGAGACAGAGGAGAGGAGGGGAAGGATCCCCCAGTTCACCTCCCCACCTCCTCATCTGCTCCTCAAGGGAACCATTTCAACTGGCTCTGAGGCCAGATCTCCAGGGTGACCTTCACACCAGTCCATAAACCTAACACACCTTCTTGGTCAGCTTCAGTGCTTTTCCTTCTGACGAGTAAGGACATGGCTGCTGTACCATTGCCCCGTCTCCCAGTACAGTCTCATCAGAGTCTGTGGCATATTTTCGGTTGCAAAAGCAGCAGTCATTGATTCATAGCATTTTGCCCTAATGAGGGAGGTGTCCTTGATGCCCCACAACACAGGTGAAGATGACCACATGGTCACCCTCTCATCTGTTGATGGACACTTCACCTTGTCAAGGTTGACAACACTTAGTCTATTTTTACTGATAATTAAGTCTTTTGTACTTTGATTATAGAGTCTAGAAAGTTGAAAACCAATCCACATGAATTAGTTAGAATAGCTAATCACTGGAACAGATAAACTCCAAAAGGAAGAGTGGCACAAGCACAATTATTTGCTTCCTGTGCACCTGCTCATGAAGGTGAACAGATGCAAAAGCAGCCACTTGGGACCCCAGGTGCCAGGATCTGCCACCCTGACCCTGTGACTCCCATGGCCATCTTTGTTCATCCCATTTCAGATACAGCCCGGAGGACCCTTGCAGGGTCCACTCACAAGTTCCAACACCTGTCACAGCTCGCACGTGGAAAGTCCCCTTGCTGGCCAACCCCTTGCAGCTTGTCACACTCATACTGCTGCATCCAGGGATTGTGTACCTGACCTTCCTCGGGATTGGACTTCTTCCTCTCACAGGAGAGGTTCCTGGTGCCAATCAGGAGAGTTTTATCTTTCTTACACTTTACCAAGTATTTAAACCAACCCTTGTTTTCACTGAACTGTATTGGACTATTTGTTTAAATCATTGCCCTATGATTTCAAATTGCCTCTACTTGTTCAGAGGGAAGTACCAACTCTTGTCACCACAATGCCACCAAATGCAGGCTGTGCTCTGACCCACTCTGTTTCATCTGCAGTGGCAGTGTTCTCACGCTGCCTCTTATTGGAACAGCAGCCCCATAACCCCTTGTCGCACTTTGGAACAGTGGTGATTTTTCTCCTTCATTCTCCAGCTTTCATGGTCCCCATTTCCCACCCTTTTGAGCTCACTATCGAGTCTGTGGATGCCTTCCCCCAGGAACATCTCTCCTGAGCCCCCAAATGCCATGCTTCTGCATAGGGTACAGCTTGGCCAGCTGTGCACTGGCCAAGCAGATGTCCCCTAGCTCTGTGACAACAAGCCTCTCACACCTTAGACCATGTACAAAGCAACATGAGGCTGGTGTGATTATACATGCCTGTCACACATGTCCCAGAGGGTGGCAACCAGAGACTAAAGCCTATAGAACGTCTATAACATGTCCCTGTATGGTGAGAACATTTTTGGCAACTGTACCAATGCTTCAAAGCTACTCAACAAAAGAAGCCCACTTAGGTGAGCACCTGAAGGCAATCTGAGTGTCTTTACAATGTAATGTTTAGTGACAGACACACCTGCACCTCTTTCACATTTCACATGCAGACACACTCAGGAGAGAACAATCATGTTCTACCCCGCTTACTGCATCTTACTTCCAAAACTCTGGGACTGATTTGATGTCCGCAGTATCCCAGATATTTTGACAAATGCTTCCTTATCACTTCTCTTATGTGGCACCAAAGTGCTACAGGCCTCTTCAGGGGGAGATAAACAGCTCATTCAGCAGACTTCTGGAGGCTAGCCATGTGCCCGGCACTGCACGGGGAGCCAGAGCACCCAGTGAAGGTGTTCTCTGTCCGGACTGCACAGCGGACGCACACGATAAAGGTGCGCAGAACTAAATACTCGCTCACACAAACAGGCCCGAGGAGACCCAGGAAGCCTGTCCGACATCAGTGGTTTCTGTCCATGCTGATATCCCGGTTGTGAGATTTTTCTATAAGATGTCATTATTGAGGAAAACTAAGTCAGAATAGATGGGCCCTCCCTGCATTATTTCTTACAATGTGAATCTGCAGTTATATTCCCCCCCAAAAAGGTTAAAAAATAAAAAAGGGAACCCAGATTTCCTCGCTTGCCCCAGAGATTCTGGCCCAGGAGGGCTGGATGGGCCTGGGCTGGGTACAAGGAACTGCCCAGGGAACCTGGTGGTCAGGGGAACGAACCAAGGGCCACCACCCAGAGCATCAGCCTCTGAAGCTTTTGTCTCCTGCTCCCATCCCCGGAGGTTCCAATGCTAATGTATTTCAGCCACTTTTAATGCAATCAGTCAGGTGAACAGCTCCTTCAGTTTCCACCTGGTTTCTTAAAGAAGCTTCCAAATGTTTTAACCACCTCACAAATCACAATGCAGGCAGCAAACCCATCCACTTCATTAAAGCACATCTGACAAGTGACACGGACAGGCCAGGTGTGCTGTTCCCAAAATGCTGTGCCAGGGTCCTTTGGACAGAGCAGATTCACTTCTCAGTGACTTGACTGGGCCCTTGTGGCTGTCACAGCCACAACATTCATAAGTGACAAGATCACCCTACATTACACAAGGATGTACAGTGACAGACACACCTGAGGGAGGGTGGTGTCATCAGTGAGAGCTTGTGCCGTTGTTTTTCCAACTTTACTTTTAATGTTTACATTGCTACAGTTGTCCCCATTTTCCCCCCTTTGCCCACCTCGACCCAGCCCACTCCCCTCTCTTCCCTCAGGCCGACACCACACTGTTATCTGTGTCTATGGGATGTGTGTGTATATATGTACACACACACACACACACACACACACACACACATATCATCAGAGAAATGCAATTTATCTCTCTATATATAGGCTATATAGAGAGCCTATATTAAAAACAGAACTACCTTTTGACTCAGCAATCTTACTTCTGGAAATATGTTCTAAGAATCCCAAAATACCAATTCAAAAGAATATTTGCACCCCTATGTTCATTGCAGCATTATTTACAATAGCCAAGATCTGGAATATAGGCTATGTAGAGCCTATATCTATAGGATACACACACACAGACACACACCCCTATATTTATGGGCTATACACACACATACACACCTATATCTATGGGCTACAAACACACACACACACACACACACACACACACACATAAGCTAATCCCTTCACCTTCTTTCATCCAGTCCCCCTGCCCCTCCCTCTAACAGCTGTCTATTCCATGTATCTATGTCTCTGTTTCTACTTTGTTCATTAGTTTATGTTGTTCATTAGATACCACATATAAGTGAGATTATATGCTATTTTTCTTTCATTGACTGGCTTATTTCACTTAGCAGTAATCTCCAGATCCATGTATGCTGTCACAAGAAGTAAGAATTCCTTACTTTTCCTGCCACATAGTGTTCCATTGTATAAATGTACCACAGATTTGTTATCCACTCATCTACTGATGGGTACTTGGGCTGTTTCCAGATCTTGGCTATTGTAAATAATGCTGCAATGAACATAGGGGTGCATATATTCTTTTGAATTGGTATTTTGGGATTCTTAGAACATATTTCCAGAAGTAAGATTGCTAAATCAAAAGGAAGTTCCATTTTTAATTCTTTGAGGAAACCCCATACTGGATTCCACAGTGGCTGCACCATTCTACATTCCTGCCAGAAATGCAGGAGGGTCCCTCATCTTCTACATCCTCACCAGCACTTGTTCTTTGTTGACTTATTAATGGTAGCCATTCTGGCAGGTGTGAGGTGATATCTCATTGTGGTTTTAATTTGCATTTCTCTGATGATTAGTGACATTGAGCATTTTTTCATGTCTTTTGGACACCTGCATGTCTTCTTTGGAGAAGTATCTATTCAGGTCCTTGGCACATTTTTTAATTGGATTGTTTGTCTTTCTGGTGTTGCTTTGTATAGGTTCTTCATATAATTAAACTCTTATCAGATGTATCATTGGCAAATATTTTCTCCCATACAGTGAGTTCACTTTTTATTTTGTTTACAGTTTCTTTAGCTTTATAATTTGAGGTAGTGCCATTGTTTCCTTTGTTTCCCTTGTCCTAGGAGATATATTGGTAAAAATACTGCTATGCAAGATATCAGAAAGATATTTTACTGCCTATGCTTTCTTCTAGGATTTTTGATGGTTTTGTGACTTACCTTTAAGTCTTTTATCCACTTTGAGTTTGTACTTGTATAAGGTATAAGTTAGTGGTAGAGTTTCCTTTTTTTTTTTTTGCAGGTACCTATCCAATTTTCCAACGTCATTTTTTAAAAAGACTGTCTTTACTCCATTGTATGTTCTTGCCTCCTTTATCAAATATTAATTGACCATAAAGGTGTGGCTTTGTTTCTGGGCTCTCTGTTCTGGTCCATTGATCCATACTCCTGTTCTTATGCCAGTACCAGGCTGTTTTGACTACTATGGTCTTACAGTATAGCTTGATGTTAGGTAATGTGAGATCTTTAACTTTGTTCTCCTCTCTCAAGATTTCTGAAGCTATTCAAGATTCCTTTTTGTTTCATATAAATTTTTGGGGTTTTTTGCCTTTTATTTGCAGATTACAACTGCAGAAAAGTTACTCATGCTCTGTCAAAGGTAAGGGATGATTAATAATTTTTCTGTGTGCCCAGCAGAGCAGTGCCCAAAATTATAGTGATAATAATTCCTTGTTTTTATATGCTCTCTCCCTTCCAGAAATGGCTTCAATTTATCTTTCAACTTGGCAACAAGAAGGAAAATGTAAAGCTAGTGGATGAAATCAATATACCTCATTGTTACTGGGTTAAATAAAGATGAGAGACAGAAACTGACTCATCAAAAGTCCTATACTTTACTCAGAGGTCAAACAGGGAGATTCCAACTGTTGTCAATTACTGTGTCCATGAGGGTAATAACATGGAGCTGTCACAATGGGCTTTTCAGTGTCTGAACTCAGTGAAATCTACTTGCTCCTTGTGTCCCATGATGTGGGCCTGGATGCCACCAGGGCTCTACCTCTCCACACAGTGACTCAGGGACTCAGGGATTCTCTGACATGTGACTCTACCAAGTGACCTGGAGACCTGCTGACCCTCTGCCTTCAGCTGACAATGATCACAAAACAATGGTGTGTAAAACTGACAGAAAGGTGGTATCAGGAAGACCCAGGAGGAGCCACTCATGACTGGCCCTGCCTCTGGTCAGACCTGACCCATGAGGCAAGAGAGGCTCAGAAATGCAGAACAGCACAGACATTGTGGATCTCAGAACCTGGGGCAGCATGCACACCTTCTGGCCCCTGTATCTGTGCAGGCAACCCCATCCACCTTCTTCAGGAAGAATATTCGGAGAGAAGAATAAAATAAATTACCTCATGCCAACCAACATCACATTTCAAAGGACTATGATAAAAGTAAACACTGTCCACTTATTTCTAAAGAAAGTCTATTTGCTGTCTAGACTCACCTTCTTCCTTCCCTTTCTTCTTAAAAAAAGAGAACACATCATTCTGGAGCCACCTGGATAGAGCAGGTCCACAGTCAGCCATCCCCACACTGATGACCACCACAAGCTCAGGACAGAACAGAAAAGCTGGTATCCGCAGACTCTGGAAAGGAAGCAGAAGCACGCAGATTGAGGACAGAAGCCAGAACTTGATGAATGAGCAGCACAGGGGTGAGCTGATTCGTTTTCCCTCCTTGATGTCAGCTTTATCACGAAGGCAGTAACTCTTGGCACTGCTTCATGGGCAGGACAGAAATGACACAGAGAGGACTGGACATGGGGCCTGTGGGACAGAGTGGGGGACTGCCCGAGACCATTCCCTTTTCTCTCCCGGTTTTGCTCCTACCATGAAGCTTCAGCCATGTCCAGGGAATAAGATCCTAAAATGCTGAGCAGGAACACATCCCTGGCCAGCACCTGAGAAAATGGGCCCCTGTACTCAACAAATTTTGGGCCTGCTTATGTTTTTCTCTTTTTATCTCTTGCCACTTTGCCCTGACAACCAGTCAGTTATGTGAACCTTCAACACAGTACATGGGTGGGGAGGAGTCTATAATTCTGAGAATAATACCAAGCTTCTAGCTGATGGACTGGGAGAGGTGGTGAAAACTCCAAGCAGATACACACTAACGGTGATCTGCACTCACATGGAGCACATCCCCGGAGGCCAGCAAAGGCTCTGCGCCGCCACGTTCACATTGAGCTCGCCCCCACAGACAGTGAGACGGAACTGTGGTCTGAAATTAATGTTCTCATAGCCTTCCACAGAGCTCTTCCAACCTCTGCCATTCAGTGTGTGGAAGACAGACTGCAGAACCGCGTCCAGTAAGGGCAGCTCACGACTAGCTTCATCCCGAGTTTGGAAGGCAACGATAGTTGGATTTGAATCAGCACAGAGGTCAAGTGGACCTCTCATGTAAACAAAAAAAGGGCAGAACAAAGAATCCTATATACTACAGTTTGGACATTTCTTATTTTTAAAATTAATATAAGGGTAAGCTTTCTTCTCAAAAATTTCCCTGGGGAAGAAATCAAGTTAGCTTAAAGTTTTAAACTTCCATTGCTATAAAAGATACTGAATACTCCTCTTTTTAATTATAAACATAGATTTTTACCAAACCATTATAAGTGTAAGGATGGAGAATATAGTGCTAAAATAACTAAAACCTTCAAATGTTTCCAAAGGCTTGAATTTCAACTATACTTTGATGTTGAGCCAGTGGAGAGAGAGTTCAGTCAAGAAATTTAGTCATGAGGGCCAGTGATTTAAACCATAAATTACTGAATATGAAATATATTGCTTCTATAAAATATCACAAATTCTACTGTTAAATAAGACTTTGAAAGTAAATTTTAGTAACAACTTAAAAGGAAAATTTTAAATGAGAGTAACTGGCCTCTGAAATGCCAGAAGTATATCATCCCAAAGAGCAAAATAAATTTTATACTCTCTGTGCTTACCTCCACAATGCCTTAATATCTGAATATTTCTTTTTAAAAGTGGATACTTGATAGTATTTCTGTCTTCTTTTTGGGCAAAGTCAGTTTTCTCTGAGTATTTAAAAAGTCCTGCTGAATGATCCTAGCAAAAAATGTACTTATCTCTAACTATAGTTTTTCCTTTCCATGACTGAGTACATTTTTTCAGGCAGAACTAAAAAAAGTTTAAATCTAAGAGGAATAATCATTGAAAGGTATTAATTGAAACTCTTCATTCTATCTTCTACACAGTGTAGATTAACAGCAATTTAAATGTCCTCTTTTCTGAGGACAAAGTGAATTGATGTTCTCAACTAAGTTCCTGATGAAAAAAATACTCTGTAATAGATACCTCCATTGTCAATACTGTACATGAATCTCAAGAGATTACTTTCAAATTACAAACTATATCAGTCTTTTTATTTTTCAAGTTTTAATAGTATTATAAAGTGTGAAATAGAGAATAGTTATGTACAATGAGTACCATACAGTTTAAGTTATTACTTATAATTGTTGGATTAACTATACCCTATTTCCAAAGACTGGACAATTATTTCAAATGAAAACAACTTAGCCATGTGGTCACCAGCCTCAGAATGCCCTGCAATGATCCCTGCATCCTGGAGTTCACACTCCTGTGTGGTCCCCTCATACACTATCAGAGACTTCTTCCTTGCTCTCTGCTATTTGTTCTGATGAAAGCCAACTGCAATGTTACAAGGACATTCAGGCAACCCAGTGGGTAAGTCTATAAGCCCAGGAGCTGAGGCATTTTATTTGATTATTTGAAATCTTGGCATTAAAACCTGTCCATGATAATAGTTTGAAAAATGTCAATCATTTACTCATAATTTACCTTATGGATATTTATTGCCACTACACATTTTCAAAAACTGCTTTTAACACATTAAAATGAATTTGAAATTTAAGTGCATATCATAACCTAAATTGTACTGTCTAGTTAAATCTAACAGTCTATGATCTCAGGAATACATTAGCATATAATTAAATTGTAAAACCTCAATCTAAAGCTCTTTAAATGTGTACTTGGAACTAAGGTATTCAAGTAAGTCTTTTTGTATCATACTATTAATTAATTTTCAAAGTAGATTTGACCTGGTACTGTAGTTACTTAAATATTTATATTAGTTGAAGTTCTGTGTTATCATGAATATCTAAAAACTCATCTTCAGAATCAACTAATTTAGAAATCAATCTGGTTTCAATTTTTTTAAACATATTTTCACCATCTTTGTTTTCCAAGTTTAGCTCTGCTAACATCAATCATTCTCCTTTACTTGTCAGATAGAATGTGAGGGTCACCACTGATCTGCCTGCCTAAAGAGCAAACACAGCATGCCCACACAACCACAGCTCTCCTGACTACACCCCCAGAACGCGAGCTATTGTGATGCTCCTAATGAGAACATTTCCTGCCAAATATTTCTTCCTCCTTGCAGGAACTGTTTTTAGAATTAGGTCCAAAGAATATTTAGGAAAAAATCTCCAGAAAAATACTTAAAATACATTTTTAATTGAATTTTGAAACCTATGGATTCTGACACTTTGCTGTCACTCAACCGTCTTGTTGGCTTCCAGGCCATTTGAATAAAGCTGGCATAGTATCATCCTCAAGTTAGAATGGAAGAGTAATCAATTACTCTCAAGCAACTAAGAACCTGAAGCAGGCAGCAATGAAACTGGGTCATGCAGCTTATTTCCTATCTAATTCACTTAGTTAACTGAGATCAGAAGGGAAAAAATGAATGAAGAATATAAAAGTGTTAAGGTATCATATTTCTATTTTGATTAACCTTGTGATAATTTTGTTAATAGGCTTTATGCCTAGAACAGTTTTAGGTTTACAGAAAAGTTGAGCAGAAATTACAGTCACCATATTGTCCACCCCTCCACACACACAAATACACACAGCTCCCTGTGTTATTAACATTTTTCATTAGTTGTTACATTTGTTACAATTGATGAACCAATGCCAATACATTGTTATTAACTAAAGCTCATAGTTAACATTCAGGTTCACTTGGTGTGTTTTGCGATGTGTTCTATGGATTTGGACAAATATATAATGATATGTATCAATCATTATGGTATCATACAGAGCATTTTCACTTCCCTGAAATCTTCTGTACTCTTTCTATTTATAGCCTCCCACCCCAATCCCTGCAACTTCTGATCTTTTTACTGTCTCCGTAGTTTTGCTTTTTCAAAAATACCATGTAGTTGGAATTATACAATAGGTAGCCTCCTCAGATTGGTTTCTTTTACTTAGCAACATGTATTTAAGTTTCCTCTATGTCTTTTGGTTGCTTGATAGCTCATTTCTTTTTATTGTTGAGTGATATTCCATGTGCCACGGTTTAATCATTCACTTGTTGAAGGACCTGTGTAATTTCCAAGTTTGGGTAATTATGAATAAAGCTGCTATAAACATTTGGGGCAGGATTTTGTGTGGACACATGTTTCCTTTGGGTAAACACTAAGGGGTTTAATTACAGGATTGTCCATATCGTAAGACTATGTTTAGTTTTGTAAATTGCCAAACTATTTTCCAAAGCAGCTGTACCACTTATATTCCCACCAACAATGAAGAGAGTTTCTCTTGCTCCACATCCTTGCCAGTGTTTGGGTGAGTGTTTTATGTTTGACGAGTTCTAGCAGGTATGTAGTAGTATCTTGTTTTACTTGACAGTACCCTTATGACATATGACATTGAGCATCTTTCCATATGCTTAATTGCCAACTTTATGTCTTCTTTGTTGTTCTATCTGTTCAAATCCATTGTCCATTTTTAATTTGTTTGTTTACTTTCTTTACTGAGCTTTAAGAGTTCTTTGTATATTTTGGATACTAGTCTTATCAGATAGGCATTTTGCAAAGATTTTCTTCCACTTTGTGGCTTGTAGAACTAGCTTCTAAAATATATTTTTAAATTTTTTATCTTGTACTTCCTGGAGAGATATAAAATATCTATTTCTAAGAGTCATAAATTGTTGAGTTTCTGCTCTGGCTGGTGTGACTCAGTAGATTGAGCACCAGTCTGTCAACCAAAGGGTCATTGGCTCAATTCCCAGTCTAGCACATGCCTGGGTTGTGGGCAAGGTCCCCAGTAGGAGGCACATAAGAGGCAACCACAAGCTAATGTTTCTCTCCTCTTTTCCTTCCCTCCCCCTCTCTAAAAATAAATAAATAAAATCCTTTAAAAATTTGTTGAGTTTCTAAAATTAAATATATCAATTTACCAAGTTTGAGTTATCAAAAACACCTGATCTGGTGTATAGTAAACATTGCATAAATGTCAACTATCTTTTATATTGCTTTCTTTGTAATACTATCATGTTTAGATTGTGTCTTTATATAAGCAAACCTTTTCTCATAATATATTTCTCATCAGACTAACACAAACAATAAAATTGATAAGCTCATGTGGCATAGAGTACTTCCATTTTGATGGAGTTAATTAAAAAGAACACTACAGAAACATTTAGATGTGACCTTCTGTGCTCAAACTTCACAAAAAAGCTCATCTCATAATACTAATCTAACATAAATAATGTTTCACTTAAATTTAATTGGGTCGTTTGTCCTTTTGAGATGTCATAAAGATTGAGCAGTGATCACACTGTATCGACAAGCTAAAGTGTTTATAAACGTTAAATCAATATATAGTTTAGAAAAAGCCAATTTCATATATTTCATTTGTAAATTGTCCACAAAGGATTTTATTTACTTTTTTAGGAAAGTACTCTGCTTTGAAGAAATCAATATTTTGTCATCAAAGTGCTTATCTTCTGTTTCCCAATGACCTCAATTTATTTCTGAGTGGTCCTATTAATACAGATGTTGAATAGAAGAAAATGCCAAGAACTAAAATTCTTTCTACAACAGGTTATAGCTCCATGATTTGGGAACAGACCAGAAAGATAGATTTTTTCCAGGTTTTTCTAATAACTCCCCACACTCATGATAGAAAGCCTAATATTCCATCTTTGCTTGAAATACTGTAGTAGATTTCCTAGGTTACAATGCAGTCCTTTCCAGCTTTTTGTGGGTCAGAGCTATAAGATACTGGAAACATATGCTAAGGCAGACTGTGAAAAGACTTACGCCATTGTAAGTTTGCATATGATCTAGAATGAAAATAAAAAGCAGCTAGTGTTTCTCACTACGTAAACAACACCTTCAGTCCTTTGTTTTAAAATAATATCTTAGACATTAACTTATAAAATGTGCTAGAAGATATTGATAATGAAGATTAAGAAACCACTTAAAATAATGCTCCAATAATCTAGCTAAGGCCATAAATGCCCTCAACTATGAAGGCAATAGCAATGAAACTCTGAGGAGATAGTTCAAAGAGGTATGCATATGTGGAATGTGTTGGATTTGGCAACTGGTTGACTATGAAGGAATGAGAAGAGAGGAAATTAAATTAAAGATGACTAAGATTTTTAATATAGGCTCCTGAATGACCCTTAGCTGATAATGCCATTAGCTGACTTTGATGCTAAAACTAATATGAATAATATGAGTACAGGTTTGAAAGTAATACATTTTAAAGCTTAAAAATATTATTAGAATGTGTCTGGAATATAAAAAAAAACATTAGTTATTTTACCTTTCTATTTTGTAAAGTTATAGAAAGTATCCTTGAAAAACCTTAGAATTTTTGTTATACACAATAAGAATTGTTGACTTAAATTGAGCTTTGAGCCTAATAAAACTGTTAAATTGGTAAACAGATAAAACAAAGTGGCAGAAACTCCATTCACTTTCTTAGAGATATTTCTGACAATTTCTCATGAACAGATATTTATTAAACCTAAGAATTTAGGGTTCAAAATAAAGTCCACTGTTCACTCACTGGATCCAATATGACTCAAATATAGCTTTCCTTCCCACCCCAGCTGTGTCCAGCACACTAGACAGAACCAGTATTCATTCCATAGGGACTGAAATTAAACACCCTTTATTATTTTTTAAGTTCTCATGTGGGAGAGAGATGGCAAAAATTTTTACAGACTATAATTTCTGAAAATTGATTATTCCTTTTCAATATGTACCCTCAAAATATCCTTTTTAATTACCACATATCAGTGCTTCATAGCCTTAGTATGCATAAGAACCACCTAAAGCTCTTGCTAAAATACTGGGGTTCTACTTGTCAGATTCTGGTTCAATAAAGTAAGTCTTACAGGAATCCTAGAAATTTGTATTTTAGTAAGTGCCTCAGGGATTTCCAATACACAAGCCAGGGGGGTTGGGGAAGAGGTCTGGGGGTGGTGCAGGTCTGAAAAAAACAGAATTTATTTATTAAAATTGTGTATTTATTTTTACATGCTTAAACTTCAGTCACCTTCAAATACTCTCCATTTCATGCAGTGCACCACTGCTCAAAACAGTTTTTGAACTTGTTGATTTTGATGCCTTTTAGTGCTTCTGCCATTTTGTTTGTTTGTTTCACCTATCCACATTGGCAAAATGTTTCCCTTTGAGGACTTATTTCATCTGGGGATGAATAGGGAGGGTGGGGCATGAGGGTTATGCCATTTTTGGTCAAAAACTGTTGAACACACAGTATGGTGTGGGCAGGTGTGCTTATAAATCACCTATCATGAAATGGGCAAACACATTTAGTCTTCAAATAAAAATCACTGAAGTGCTTGCTTCAGCAGCACATATACTATAAAAAAAATTCACTGCAACTAAACATAGCCTCTCACAGCAATGCTAGCTGGTGCACTGACACAGATGGGTTCTTAGAACACTCACTTAGCAGGGGAAATCTGTACTACAAGGGGCACTCCAGAAGATAATTCTGATTTTGGAGGTCTCCCCTCATGTTTGTTCATATATGACAAGAGAGGAACACCCTTAAAGAATCACCTTAGAATTCTTTAAACCTTCCTTTTTAGATTTTTCTGTTTCAAAGCTGTAATCCAAAGTTGTAATTTAGCAAATGCTCCCATTTATTATTGTTATGCTTTCAATCTTGTAAATACTTCCATTGTATATTGTCTAAGACATGCCTTTCTTTGAAGTTTTACTACTCCTTAATGTACATACTAAGGGCAGGATACCTGGGGCCTGAAGCAGGCTAATGTAATACTATATTTGCTGCCTGAAACATTTCCCCAAGGTAGCAAAATCACTCTCACTGCTTGTGAAGAATACATCAAATTGGATAAAATCAGTGTGTAGAATTGGGGAGACTGTAGTCATTATTTTGCACTAATGAAGATTTTAAACCTTATATTTGCTTGAAAGGTTTTTTTTTTTTTTTGTAAAAGCCAAAAGGTGAATCCATTTCTTTTCATCTCCAACAATGATCTGCTTGGAGGTAAACAATGCAATGACCACTCACTAAGATCTATCTGAGGGAGTGGATATCCCTTGTACAAGAAACAATTTACAGAAGTATTGACAATAATCTTCCTAGTTACCTCAAGGGGTTTTGTTTAGAAAACTTCTTTGTGCTTTCATTACCCTTACTCAGGTAAGTGTCCCCAAGAATGCATGCCACTAAAATGTAAAAGAAGTAAACTTGTCACGTAATCACTCAAGACCTTAAACTCAACACATTCCCTAGCTCAATGATTTTCTGCATTCTCTGAACAGGTGCCAATTTACTCTGACTTGTCAGACTGGCAGCTAGTAAGCCTCAACTGATAAACACCAACACCTTCTCATGTCACTAGCAGAGAGTGCCAGAATAATGAAACAGGTGGCATCCTCCTTTTCTGGTTAAACAGGTCACTCCAAAGTCCTGTCACCCAGCCCATGAGCATAAAGACCTGAGCCACCACTTTTTTCTTATGCATGTGTTACAGATGCTGGGACATTCTATGGGGGAATATGTCAAAATAAGAATAAGGCTGAATGACTGCAGAGTTATACTCAGCAAGGAGAAATTAAAACTTCAAAAGGGGTTAAACAATGAAAAAACAATATAGAAAATAACTGCTAATATTTTAAGATTTGAGGACAAGTAACAACAAACCAATAAATTTTACATACTTTACATAAATTAAAACTTTAAATAAAATGTGCGCACAAGTTTCTAGTATATAAAACTCTTAGGATAATAAATTAGACTAGAGAGTTCTCTATTTTACTTTATTGAATAAATGATTGCTGATAAACTGAAATGTAAATATTTTCTGAAAAAAAAAACTAGTAGTTTTCTGTAACATTAAAAAATCATGCTGAGTAGTATTAGGATGTTACAAAAGATTCTTTATCTCGAGACATTTATTTCTCTTGCTTTTAAATTAAAATCACTAGTAGATTTAACAATTTAGAAACATAATAAAATTTAATGTAAATGATAGCATATGATTCATCTGAGAAAAAATACCCAAACCTTAGTTCCAATGTGATAGAATTTGAGCTCTCTCTTACAGCCCAGGAAATGAATCAGAGATCAACTGAGAATATTTTGTTAAACTTTCACGAAATATTGCAGCTGGGAAATAGTTGAAACTTTAGAAAGAAAATAGAAAATATTTTGCCACCCAGGCACAAACATATTATTCTGGACTTGAAAAATCTCTCTGAAGTTCTGGTCATTCCTCCTTGAAAGAGAGAAAATGGAATTGGAAAAGAAAGGGTAATGAAGAATGATGAAGAAAAAAGGTTAACAGACAAACAAAGTTTCATTGATAGACTAAAAAGTCAAGTGTTTTTCTACATGCAGAAACAATAAGAAACTGAGAATAATTCATAGGAGAAGTAGCCAGGATGAATCCTCTTTGATGCTAAAATTATGAAAAATAAGCCATCTCATACTTATAATTACAAGAAGAATATTTCATAATAACATTGAAAATTTATAGCTAACATTACATGAGGTTTTTACCAAGAGAAAAATAATAACATTTTGAGATATACCACAAACTTTCTGATGAATCCTCAGAGACTTTTGACAGAGGGAGATGATAAATTGGAACAGTGTGACAATTATTATGTATCTCATATTTTGCTTCTGGACAAGTGACAAGTCATATTTTAGTAGGAAAGTGGATAACAGAGATTCCCAAATTTTGTTCCATGGAAACTATTTCCACTGGGCATTAATATCTATTAATGGGACATCAAAGGGCTCTGTGACCAGGAAATTTGAGAAATTCTAAGACAAACAGCTTTGTATATTAGACAGGTTCTCAGAACCCTTCATATGCTCAAATATATTTTAAATCTCTTGTAGGGTCTCTTGCACAGTCATTTTCAGACATATTTGATCACAGAAAAGCTCTCTTTTTTTTTCAAATATCCCTTATAACTAGTTATCAAGAGCATAGATTTTAGGAAACATAATTATCAGATATCATAGGCAGACATCCTCTCTTACAAATATTTGAAAATTTAAAGAGGTTGCTAACATCAATAATAAATGTATTGCTCTTCCTGTAACTAAATATTATTTACTACATATTCTAAGGGAAAAAATAGTTCCACCAGTTTCATTATAGACACATTATGATGCTGTGTTAGTAATCATGAAAATTTCCAGAGATTTAAGTAAATCTTCCATGAAGTATATCACACTTTTAGAGAATGCTTCTTACTTTCTCACTAAAGCAAGGACAATGAAGCAATTACTGAGCTTCCTATTGTTTTACCTAAATAAGTTCAGGAACTGAATGATTTTGGCTCTAATTCATCCCATTTCAAAAATTCCCCAAACCTGTAATATAGGATCTACCCATTTAACAAATTTTTTAGAGATTTTATTTATGTATTTTTAGAGAGAGGGAAAGGGAAGGAGAAAGAGAGGGAGAGAAACATCAGTGTGTGGTTGCCTCTCATGCAACCCCCACTGGCAGCCTGTCCCACAACCCAGGCATGTGCCCTGACTGGGAATTGAACTAGAGACTCCTTGGTTCACAGGCCAGCACTCAATCCACTGAGCCATACCAGCCAAGGCTTAACGAATTTTTAAATGTAAAGCATAACAATGTCAACTATAGGTACGATGTTGTATAGCAGATAGATGTATTCACCTTGAAAAACAACTCTATATCCATGGAGCAAGTCCCTATTCTGCCCCCAACCCCCAGCCCCTGGCAGCTACCATTCTATCTTCTGCTTGTACATCACTATTTAGGTTACCTCATAGAAGTGGAATCACACAGTTGTCTTTCTGCAACTCACTTATTTTGCTGAGCCTAATGCCCTTCAGATTCATCCATAATGTCACAACTGGCAAGATTTCCTTTTATTCTTGTGCCTGAATATTACTCCTGTGTGTGTGCAACATTTTCTTTATCCATTTATTTGCCATTACACACCTCGGTTATTTTCCTGTCTTAGCTATCGCAAATAATGCTGCAATAAACATGGAGGTGCAGATATCTCCACAGGATAGTGATTTCATCTATTTTGGACATATTCTCAGAAGGGGGATTGCTTAATCACATGGTAATTCTATTTTCAATTTTTTGATGAACCTCCAAACTGTTTTCTGTAGTGGATGCAACATTTTATATTGCTATCAGCAGTGCACAGTGGTTCCAATTTCTCCATGTCCATATTAAGTGTTCTTACCTCAGTAGGGAAAAAAATCCAAAACCTTTCTTAAAAAGAATTCTGTTAAGCACATAAGTTATACCGTAAAATAAAACAGTATACCAAAATAATTTAGGAGATTGGGGGAATAAAAATTAGGGCCCAAAAGTTGCTTTGTTATCTATATTCTTCACTATTTTTTCTATTATCCTACAACAATCAAAATAGCTGATGCAATTTTGAGAGTGAAGAGCAAAGTAGGAAGGATCACAATACCTGATACCAAACTGTATTACAAGGCCACTGTAATCAGAACAGCCTGGTACTGGCATAAAAACAGGCACATGACCAGTGGAACAGAACAGAGAGCCCAGAAATAAACCCAAGACTCTATGGTCAATTAATATTTGACAAAGAAGGCAACAACAGAAAATGGAGTAAAAATAGCCTCTTCGACAAATAGTGTTGGGAGAACTGAACAGCTACATGCAAAAAAATGAAACTTGAGCACCAACTTACACCATACACAAAAATAAATTCAAGGTGGATAAAAGATTTAAATATAAGCTGTGACACTATTAAAGTCCTAGAGGAGAACATAGGCAGGAAAATCTCAGATATTTCACGCAGCAACATTTTTACTGATATGTCCCTGAGAGCAAGGGACATAAAGGAAAGAATAAACAAATGGGATCTCATCAAATAAAAAGTTTCTTCACAGCTAAAGGAAACAGTATTAAAAGAAAAAAAAAAACCAACCATATGGGAAAACATATTTGCCAATGATACCTCAGACAAAGGTTTAATCTCAAAAATATATAAAGAACTTACACGACTCCACTCTAAGAAGACAAGTAACCCAATTAAAAAATAGGCAAAGGACTTGAACAGACACTTCTCCAAGGAGGACATACAGAGGATCCAGAGACACATGAAAAGATGCTCAATATTGCTAGCAATCAAAGAGATGCAAATTAAAACCACAGTGAGCTACCACTTCACACCAATCAGAATGGCCATCATAAATAAAGCAACAAACAACAAGTGTTGGAGGGGTTGTAGAGAAAAGGGAACCCTAGTGCACTGTTGGTGGGATTGCAGACTGGTACAACCACTGTGGAAAACAGTATGGAACTTCCTCAGAAAACTAAAAGTGGATCTTCATTTTGACTCAGCAATTCCACTACTAAGATTATATCCTAAGAACCCTGAAACACCAATCCAAAAGAACCTATGCACTGCAATGTTCATAGCAGCACAATTTACAATAGCCAAGTGTTTGAAGCAACTTAGGTGCCCATCAGTAAATGAATGGATTAAAAAACTATGGTACATTTACACAGTGGAATTCCATGCAGTAGAAAGAAAGAAGGAGCTCCTACTCTTTGCAACAGCATGGACGGAACTGGAAAGCATTATGCTAAGTGAAATAAGCCAGGCAGTGAAAGATAAATACCATATGATCTCACCTTTAACAGGAACCTAAACAACAAAACAAACAAACAAACAAGCAAAATATAGCCAAAGAGACTGAAATAGAGAACAAACTGACAGTGACCAGAGGGGAGAAGGGAGGGAATTTCAGGTGAAAAGGGGAAGGGTTTACAGGAACAAGTATAAAGGACACATGGACAAAAACAAGGGGGGTGGAAATGGGAGGCAGGTGGGGAGCACTGGGGGTTGGGCTGGGATGGGAGTAAAAGCCAGAAAACCATACTTGAACAATAATTTTTAAAAAAAGGAAAGAAAAAAAGCCAAACAAAAACAAAACTGCATATGCAAATTCATAATTTTAACACTTTGGTTAAGATTTTCAACCTTAGAGAACTGTATGATAAAAACCTGTGTAAGCATCTGCAACTCCCATAGTTATCCATCTGGGTCAATCTTGTCAGTAGGTTCATTTAATGGAAATAGTGCACATGACAAATATTCTTGAAAATTTCTTAGAAATTTGAATAGTTATACATATATATATGTAATAAAATACTTAAAATCCTTGGATTTTTCTTGCAAATAATGCTTAACAGATTACAAAACCTTAAAGTTTTAAAAGTTACAGTAGTATGCTGTTTTCCCAACATAATAGCTCCCACTTTTGGGTTGGCAGACAGAGGAACCATTACATACACAACTCCTCTGTGCTTGGCTTGAAAGGTGTGAGGATTGCATGTGAGAAAGCTTTTTCATTTTTGGAATAGCATTTGCATTAAAACTCTACCATAGATTAATGTGCCATGCATAATATCTGTAGGAAATCTTATACAATACTGATTTTTATATAAATACTAAAATCCTTAGTTTGTGGTAAAATTATCTTTAAACTTAACTACAATAAATCTTCAGGCTGACAAAATATTGCTTAAGCATGTCATATATAATCATGATGAAGAATGACATTTCACTCTTTGTTCAGGAGATATCTGAAATTTTTAATGAGTATTATTTATTACCCTGTAAAAATGCTGATAAAACTCATTCCTATTATCCCTATGGTAATCAAAACATCTAATTAGCATTGACTGGAGATGCATACTACTATATTACCCTCTACAGAAGATGGATTCCATAGCATTAATTTCCCAGTGTTTATTTCTGTAAGATATGACTTGGGACCTGTCTTTATGTCTCTTCAACTTAAAAATATTCATTTCTTTTATCCTTATCATTAATTATATATTGCAGCACATCCTACATAAACTAATAACATTCAGTCAGAAGATTTAGTTTTACATTTTATAGTCATCAAAAAGCCCTTGGAAACAATTAATAATTTACAAATTTTGAAACAACATGAAATCATAATAATATCTCACCTTTTAAAAGACCTATAGTCAAGCATTGCTAATTTTCTCCTTAACCTCAAGAAACTGAGAATATTAAGTGATTCATATAAATTCACAAATAGTAAAAAAGACTACAATGTATATTCAGGCTGTCTAGTATTAGAATTCAAGCTCTTAATTACTTATTATACAGATTTTTCTGTATAGTCCTCACATTAATCAAAATTCGCTCTCTGCTCTAAAAACACAATTGAACACAATAGAAGTTTATCATTCAGCCTTGTGGCTGGCTGTGGCAGAGGAGAACTCAGTTTTGCATAGTCATTCAGGGACCCAGAATCCTTTCATATAATGTCACCATTATGTTCAACATGAGGTCTTCCTCCAAGTTTGTTCTGTGGGAACAATGGAGAATCTCTATGAGGAGGTTCTTTGCCAGGCCTAGAATTTATGTACATAGCTTCCTGCCCATATGACTTTGCCAGAATTTAGCCACAAGGTTCCTAACTTGAGATGCTTAGGAATATACTAATAGTTTAGCTACATGGAAAAAAAATGACTGAATAAACAAAACATGGTGTGTGGGTGTGTCTGTGTGATGTTAAAAAGAAGGAAATTCTGACCTTTCTGACAACATGAATGAACCAGGAGGACATTAAATGAATAAACCAGGCACAGGAATATAAACAGAGCCGGATATAACTTACATGTGAAATCTAAAATAGTCAAACTCACAGAAGCGGAGAGTAGAAAGGTGCTTCTCCAAGGCCCGGGAGAGAGGGAAATGAAGAGATTTTGTTCAAGAATAGAGTTTCAGCTATGCAAGAATAAGTCCTAAAGATTTCATGTACAGCAATGTGCTTTCAGTCATTAGTACTATATTGCATAATTGAAATTTACTAAGAGGATAAAACTTAAATGTTTCCACCACACCAGAAAAAGGACAACAGTCACTATGTAAGGTGATGGAGAAGTGAATTAGCTGGACTTCAGTGATTGTTTTACAATGTGTATGTATATAAAAATGTCAAATTACATATCTTAAATATATACAGTATTTATCTGTCAATTATACTTTAATAAAGCTGGAGGAAAAGTAAATAATATTACATCTGCATTTCAAATATGGAAAAGCTAGTTTAAAATGAATTAATCAGATAATAGACATTAATTAGCTGAAAATGATTTTTTAATTAAAATGTCTACTTTTAGATCCAACTTGATAAAGTTCTATCAGTGTTATATACTACATTTTTTTTATATTCACAAGTAAATTCATTGTATTGCAGTATCCAGAATATCAAAATATGATACTCTACTGTTTTCAAATTTCTCACTGTTTTTTTTTTCTAGAAAATGCATACACACCAGATGAAAATTTAAAAGCATGACCTGGGATTAAAAAACATCCCAGAGACAGAAGATGTAAAAAATATTTAAAAGTTCAGAATAATATTTAAAACTGATACCATGGGTCCCATAAGTCTGAAACAAGAAAATGAGAGGGCTCCTGCAATTCAGCAGGTTTCATTGTACTGAGTTCGATGAATCAATACATTGAATTATTTTATACATTACACTTAAATGTCTGAAGGTAGAAGGGGGAAAAACTAGGTTCCTTTGACTCCTCTGCCAACCAGAGGCTCTCTGGTATCTACCAGACGACGCTCTGAAGCATTCGGCATCCGTTCACGGAGTGCTGCTAAATGATCAGATATTCTCATCACTCATTCTTAGGTTTATGTCATCTCAAGTAGTCACACTCAGTATCCATTTACAGATAGTAATTATTCAACATTTTTTATCGAATCTCTACATCTGTACTATATTTGTGTGAGAAAACTGAATTAGTCTTTGTTTTAAAATGGGTCGCTAACAAAACAAATATATTACTACATGCTCAGAGGGCATTTCATCTTAATGTGGACTTTGAATTCATGAAAACTAGAAGAACATGTGGCAGCTTTCTTCTAAAATAAAAGTACATTTTTCACTTGTAAATATACAGTTCTTACAGGTGCTTAAAATGTAAGTATGGTCAACTGTTTCTATCAAAATATTTTAAAGGCACAAATTTTAAAGTGTTAATCACAGGTCTATATCGATTACTTTATGTTTTGCACATCCTTAGTCTTTAGGTTCTTTGTTACTTCCCAACCTGACACTCACAGCATAGATCTACTCTTAACCTGTAGAGACAGACACTTGAGGGTGCATGTACTTGCTGCCTCAATTGAACACCTGTTTCCTGAGGCAACCAGGTAATAAGATTTCAAGGCTAGTATCCTTGTTATTTTCTCAGTAATATCAAGAATAATTCAGTAGTATTTCAATACTATAAAAGCCTCATTCGATGATTAACTAACCCTTTACCCCAAAAAACTGGTCCAGGTGGATAATTTTTTTTCAAACACTAAGAGCTCTGGCAGCTGAGCATTGTGGAGGAGATGCTTTGATAACACTTTGAAACTGGCTGGAACAGAACTACACAGATGGAGAGTGATAGAGATTGGGAGTAAGACCCAGCGCTATGAACTAGAAATCCCCACCCAATCAGAACCAATCTCTCAGAAACTCTTTAGCCTTCAGTATGGAACCAGAAAGCTCACTTATGAGCTCAGTTACAATATTCTTACTTGCCCCTAAATTACAGATACATTTTGCAATTATTTCCAAATTTTTATTTTTAATAAGTATTTAATCCATCTGTATTTTTTTCTATGTTGCATAAGGTAATAAGGTTTTTTTTATGTTCAACTCTATTTTGTTTTCGATGAGTGTTAGCCTGTGGTGCCAACATAGCTTATTAAATAAAATATTTCCCTAGTCCATTGAAACACCAGCTTTTACATTTACTAAATTTCTGTAAATATCGTAAGCTTTTGAACAATTGGTATTACATTACCACATTGCTTGATTATAGTATCTTAAGTAAGTCTTAATACCTAGTAAAATAAGCTCCATCACAATTTTTTAAAAAAGCACAGTGGACAGCAGTTTTGTGAGGCTGAAAGCCAAACAAGTTTATAGTCATATTACCTAAAGTCAGGAAAATGTAACACCCTTCTTGGCCACTGCTGACTAACTCACACGTTTCAAAAGGCAATATGGTATGAAAAATGTAAATATTGCAGGTGAGGCAGGTTCTGAAGATTAGGAGGTGGAAGAATTTTTAAAATATCTGGTAAGTGTTAAACAAGAAAAGGATTATATGAAAGAGCAGGTTTTCACTGCTTCTCTTATAAGGGCATTGACAAATGCCCTATATTATACAAAACCATGAAATTAATTATTTATAAGAAATATATATTAAATACCATATCTTTAACAAGAAATCCACATAAAAATTGCTGTATGTATTCCTAAATTGATTGGAAGGTTATGACCAGAGGTTCACAAGACCCTAATCCTATATGCACACTAGGAGCAATGGCTCTGTATGAGTCACTTCCGTGTTCACAGCAACCTCCCAGAATACAACTGTCACAAATAACAAGGATAAACTGAAATATGTGTACTTCTAGTTAGTTTTAAGGTGTTCTTTAGTTTTCTTGTTCTGAAAATTCATTAGATATGTATAGGTAGAGCATTTTATTTATTCAATTTGATATTTGTGTTTCTGACTATAAATATTTATATCTTTCATCAACTTTAGCAAATTTTCAGGCATGACCTCTTAGGATAGTCCCTTTCTCTTATTCTATTTTCCCCATCAAGGATTGCAATTACAGGTATCTTGTACTCTCACTTTGTCTTTCTTTTCTTCTAACCTCTTTTTCACTTTTTTCTTTCATTGCATTCTGAGTAATTTCTGGTCAGTATTATAACATATTTTTCCCTCTTCAACTATGTCTAATCTGTTTTGCTAAGTTACTGAGTTGTAATTTTGGTTAATGTATTTTTAATGTCTTGAAGTTCTATTTTTATCTTCTTTCTCATATTTCTATTTTATTTTTATATATTTAATAATTTTAAAAATACTAATAGTCTCATTTCTACTTTGTCCAGTATGATAGTCACTAGTCACATGTAGCTTAAAATATGACTAGTGTAAATTGAAATGTTCTGAAAGTATAAAATGCACACTGATCTGATAGACTTAGTATGAAAAAAACAAGATTATCTAATTAATAATTTTGTTGACATGTTGAGATAATATTTTTATACTTTGATTTAAATGAACTATATTATTAAAATTAATTTCATCTGCTCAATCCCTCCAGAGATTGAACAAAGGAGAAAGAGATAGAGAAAATTCATGAACATGGACAACAGTGTGGTGATTGCCAGGGAAAAAGGGAAGGTGGGGGTAGAGGAGGGTATAGGGGGATAAATGGTGATGGAAGGAGACTTGACTTTGGGTAATGAACACACAATACAATGTACAGATGATGCATTGTGGAATTGTGCACCTGAAACCTATATAATTTTGTTAACCAGTGTCACCCCAATAAATTCAATGCAAAGGGAAAAAAGAATAGAAAAAATAAATAAAAATAAAATTAATTTTATTTCTTCATTTTGCCTTTTTATTGATACTACTAAACAAATTAAAAATTAAGTATGTGCCTTATATTTATGTGATCTATAGCCTAAAACTCTATTAATTCAAATTCTTATGATTCTTTTTCTACTCTTTATTGTTTCTGCTAACACTTGCTTATGATGACTTCCTCAAATGTTTTATAATTTTGTTTTATGTTCTTAGCCTGTTTTCCTGCCAGGTATATCCAAATGTATTACCTATTTTATGTTAATTATTCAGTTTATAGTACCCCAGTCCAGTATAAATAGTGTAAATTTTAATCTCAGTTCTTATCAAGACAGGACTCTTGCTACAAACCCTCAGTGGAGACATTTTTGCACACCTATGGCTCACATAAGGGCAAATAAGTCTTCTTTTAGGCAACACTTTCTGTTTGTGACATTTTCTTCATGCAAGAATCTATTGTATAGTTCTTTGTGTCTCCCAACTTTATCCAGAATAATCTTTTTTTTTTGAACCAAGATGAATGAGTGTCGCCAGAGCAAGAGAAGCATGACTGGTTTGCTTGCCTGCTTTTTAAAAAAACTTTTTCTTTGTTTTTGGACCTTAGAGATTTCTCTTTCTTTATTCTAAAATCATGTTTATTTACAAGAATATTTTATAATTTATCCAACATTTTAAATGCTTTCTACTGGAAAGAATTTTATGTAGTCTTATGCTACCATATTACTACAAATAGAAACCTTTTTCTATTTATTTTGCATTTATGTTGGTCTGTTAGATCTGTTTAATGTTGATAGTGGGATATTAAAATCAGATACTAATTGCTTTTTGTGATATCCTCTTTTACAGTAATTTTGTCATATATTTGACTGTTCTCCTTTTGGTGAAATACATTTATCTCACATACCTTCATCATAAATTGTACTTTGTACCATTTTCCTTATTCTCTAAATGTAAATTTTTAACATATTTCATATTGTCTTGTCAATCCTTCCATATTTTGTATATTTCTGCTTGACATCTACTTTCCTTCCTTTTATTTTTATATGCTTTAAATTTTTTGGCTTAAATATTTCTTAAAACTATGGCACAGTTTGTATACTTCTTGTATAGCAGACACCTCTGAAGTCTACCCTTGCTGAGCTCTGAATCATCTTGAATGCAAAAGAAGAACTATTTAGGCAATGAGATGCAAGTTTAGATGTCTCTATAAAAAAAGGGATAAAAACTAGAATAATAAAAAAGAGCTGATTCACTTACCAATCAAGGAATATGATAACTAAAGGAACAATGCATAAACATTTTTTATCTGACACTGAAACAATATTCCACTATCTCTTCAAAGCTGATAACAAATAACATTTCCACTGTTAAAAGAGAAACTAAGAGAGATACCTAAGATGTTCGAGGAGTTAAGTGGAAGCCACATAACCTCCTTCCAGGACCAATCTGGAATTATAACTGGATTGTGGAGAAAGCATCCTGAATAAACAACTGAACACTTGATGGACAGAAGCCTTATAACTAAGGACAGACAAAGAAACCACTTCACCACAACATGACTGCCACTTACCCTTGGCTCCAGCAGAAGGATGGCAGAGCAGACAGAGAAGTATGAGGAGAGTCTGGGGGTGATGGCTCTGGAGAAAGGAGTGATGGAACACCTGCCAGGACTCCTGTGCTGAGTTATCCCCCATACTGCAAAGGCTATCTTTCTCAGGCACTTCCCTTCATGGCATCAACCTGAGGAGAAGTAATATCTCTGCCCACAGGAATTACTCTGCTCCACCCTTGGGAGATTAAACTGGGCTGCTGAGTACAGCTTGGGGGCTATTCAGTGATTAGTTTAATAACTAAGGCAGATCTCTGGGATCTCTGAGGCTTTAACTGACCTTCCACCAGGCCTTGTGTTGGCAAAAGCCAGCCTTGGTGTGCATCTTGATTCTTTCTGCACACAAACAGGCCCAACAGAGGGAGCCATATGTTATGGATCACTGATGGCTCTAAACTGGTTGACCACGGCCAGTCACAAGCAGTGTCTAAGACAACCTGCAACAGAGTCTTTGCAGGTCTACCTACTATGTAGAAACAAATACAAACAAGCAGCCAAAATGGGAAGACAAAAAGAAACAGATCCCAAAGAAAGAACAAGAGAATTTCTCAGAATAAAAGCTAGATGAAATGGAGGCAAGCAATTTATCAGGTGAAAATTTAGAGTAAGGATCATAAAGATACTCAACAGCATGAAAAAAGACATAGAAGCCATAAAAAAGGACCAGTCAGAAATAAAGAATGCAATATCTGAAATAAATAATACACTGGAAGGAACAAAGAGTAGGATAAATGAAGCAGAGGACTGAATCAGAGATTTGGAAGACAAGAAAGGTAAAAACACCCAAGCAGAAGACCAAAAAGAAAAAAAGAGTATTTAAAAAAATGAGGAGAAACATTTTTAGTAACATTTTAGACAACACAAAGTGTGATAATATCCACATCATGGAAATACTAATGGAAATACTAGAAGGAGAATAGAGTGAGTAAAGGATCAAGAACCTATTAGAAGAAATAATGACCACAAACTTCCCTAATCTGGTGAAGACAAAAGACACAAAAGTCCAGGAAGATCAATGAGTCCCAAACAAGACCTACCTGAAGAGGCCTACACTGAGACACATCATAATTAAATTGGCAAGGCTTAAAGATAAGGAGAAAATCCTAAAAGCCACAAGAAAAGCAGGTAGTTACATATAAGGGAGCACCAATTAGACTATCATCTAATTTCTCAGCAGAAACATTTCAGACCACAAGGGAGTGGTGTGAAATATTCAAGGTGATGAAAAGCAAGAACCTATAACCATGGCTAATTTACCCAGTAAGGCCATCATTGCAAATTGAAGGAGGAATAGAGCTTCCCAGACAAGAAAAAGCTAAAGGAGTTTGTTAACACCAAACCAGTATTGCAACAAATGGCAAAGGGCTTGCTGGAAGAAGAAAGAAGAAAAAAGAGAAGAAGAAGGAGGAGGAGGAGGTATAGAAGGAGAAGGAGAAAAAAAGAAAAAAACAAAGGAAAATAGTCTGAAAACAATAAAGTAGAAAACAATAAAATGGCACTAAATACATATCTGTCAAAAATTATCTAAAATGTAAATGACTTAAATGCTTCAGTCAAAAAAAAAAATAGGGTAGCTGAATGAATAAGAAAACAAGACCTATACATATGCTGCCTTTAAGAGACCCACCTCAGATGTAAAGATACACACAGACTAAAAGTAAAGGCATGAAAAAAGATATTTCATGCAGATGGAAAGGAAAAACAGCTGGGGTAGCAATATTTATATCTAAAAAAATAGACTTTAAAACCAAGGCTATAATAAGAGACAAAGAAGGATACTACATAATGATAAAGGAAATAATCCAACAAGGGGATATAACCCTAGTAAACTCCTGCAGACATAATATAGGAGCACCTAAATTTGTAAAGCAAATCTTGATGGACACAAAGTAAGAGGTCAAGAGAAATATAGCCATAGTTGGAGATTTTAACAACCAATTGACTTCAATGGATAGACCTTCCAGACAGAAAATCAACAAGGAGGCAGCAGCTTTAAATGATACATTAGATCAAATGGATTTAATTGATATATTCAGAGCATTACACTACAAACTAGCAGAATTTACATACCATATTTTGCCATGTATAATGCAAACAATTTTTGCCCAAATTTTTGAGGGAAAAATAAGCATATGCATTGTACAAGGGTGGTCCCTGAAATACCTTGTATCTGCTTTACTGTTTTGTAATTATTGTTACATAATATTTCTTGTGCAATAAGTTCAAAAGTAAATGCTAAAGTTTTTTATAGCACAAAAAATATCTAAAGATAAATAAATAAATGATTGAATTAAAAAATTAAAATGAAAAAACTTTTTTTCTAAAAGTTTGGGCCAAAGACATAGGTGTGCATTATACACGGCAAAATACAGTACTTTTCAAGTGCACATGGCACATTTTCTAGGATAAACCACATGTTAGAACATAAAACAAGTCCCAATGAATTTAAGAAGTTTGAAGTCATATCAAGCATCTTATCTGATCACAATGCTATGATGAAACTACAAATCAATCACAAGAGGAACACAGAAAAATACAAAAAGACATGGAAGCTAAATAACATGTTATTAAACAGTAAATGAGACAATGGGGAGATCAAAGAATAAATCAAAGGATAATTTGAAACAAATGAAAATGAGAACACAATCCAAACTCTGTGGAACACTGGGGAAGCAATCATAAGAGGAAAATTCATAGCATTACAGGACTAGCTCAAGGGGAAAAAAATTAGGAAAAAGCTCAAATAAACAATCTAACTTGGCACTTAAAGGAACTTGAAAAAGAATGACAAACAAATCCAAAAGTGAGTAAAAGGAAGGAAATAGTAAAGATCAGAGAAGAAATAAACAAAAGAGTTTAAAAATTATTAAAAAACATCAATGAATCCCAAAGCTACTTCTCGAAAAGATGAACAAAATTGACAAACTGTAACAGGGTGCAGCCAAGAGGGGGGCCCCAAATAAGGATTTGGAATGGGGTCCAGAAGTCAAGGTATCCAGGAAATATTAGGATGTCCTCACCCCTTCACCCACAGATGTGACTGGGGGAAGTGACATATGGAGCAGGGCCATTGAGAGCTGTTTCACATAGCAACAGCTTTGCAGCTAACCTCTGGTGTGGTCATTTAACATATCTGTAACCTTTAACTGGTTGCATAGATATGTTAAATAGCTGTGGCTGTGCTCTGAGCCAGGGGATGGAAGTAAGTTCCCCACCAAGACATAATTGGGGGGCAGGTCCCCCGAGTTACAGCACCTATGTGAGAGTTTGGAGAAGATTGGCTTCATGACATGGGGCCATGCCTGCCCATACTCACTATGACAGCCCAGTAAACCTGGAAGGATATGAGAGTGCTGGCAAGTGTAGCGGATTGTAGAAGTTGGAAATGGGGTTGCAGAGGAAAACTGGTGCGGGGATTTAAACCCAGACACAGCAGCCATTGTGGGGAGAACTACATAGTTTTGGCAGAGTAGGGACTCCCACGGCCTTGGGAGAGAGAACCATGTGGCTTTGCCAGAGTGGAGACTCCCACAGCCATGGTGCAGGGAGGACCACTCAGCTGTGGCAATAGAGAGAAGTACCACATAGCTGGGGCAATGGAGAAAGAACCTCATGGCTTTGCCAGAGTGGGGACCCCCACAGCTTTAGAAGGGGGAACCACCACCCAGCTTTAGCAAAGATCTCAGCGACACAGCTGATGGTGCCAGGAACCGAGGGAGGCCTACCAACTGAGCATGGATTACTGGGAAAAACCAGGGGCTGCCTGAGCCATGGACTTTTATTTCTCTTATTGAGATACAGTACCCCAGACTGGGCAAAGGGGGAAGGAAGGACTGTGTGTTGGGGGGGGGGTGTTTTAAGGGACTTTGGGATTTTGATGAAGATGTTAGGTCACTACTTTAAGCTTGTATAGAATTAAATAAACATTTTCTTTTGTTTTCACGAATCTCTGGCATTGAGAGATATCTTTCATATAAGGCGGTGAACATAACAAACCTGGGGGATTCCTTTTGGTAATAGTATATCACACCAGGCCCCCCTTTTGTTCTGTAACAAAACCTTTAACCAGACATTTCAAGAAAGAGAGGGGACCCAAATAAATGAGACCAGAAATGAAAAAGAAAAAAGGACAACTAACACCATAGAAACACAAAGGATTGTAAGAATATATTATGAAAAACTATATGTCAACAAATAGGAAACCTGACAAAATGGGTACATTTCTAGAAAAATACAATCTTCCAAAACTAAATCTAGAAGAATCAAAGAAACAGAATAGACAGATTGCACCTAGGAAAATTGAAGCAGTAATCAAAAAACTCCCAACCAGCAACAGCCCTGGACCAGATGTCCTCACAGGAGAATTTTATTAAACATTCTGTGCAGTCCTAACATCTCTCTTTTTCAAACTATTTTATAAAATCCAAGAGGAGGGGAGCCTCCCAAGCTAATTTTATAAGGCCAACATTGTCCTAATGCCAAAACCAGATAAAGACACTACTATAAAGGAAAATTATAGGCCAACACCCCTGATGACCATAAATGCTAAAAATCTCAACAAAATATTGGCAACCTGGATATGTCAAAAAGATCACACACCATGATCAAGTAGATTTATTCTGGGAATGCAAAGCTGGTACAACATTTGCAAATCAGTAAATGTGATTCAACACACAAACAAAATGAAAGATAAAAAACACATGATCATATTAATATATTTAGAAAAAGCATTGGACAAAATCCAGCACAAATTTATTATAAAAACTCTCAGCAAAGTGAAAATAGAGGGAACATGCCTAGACAAATAAAGGCCATCTATGACAAACCCACTGCCAGCATCATACTCAATGGGCAACAACTGCAAGCATTCTCCTTAAGATCAGGAAAATGACACAGATGTCTGTTTTCACCTCCCATACTCAGCATGGTGCTGGATGTCCTAACCATAGCCCTCAGACAGGAAGAAGAAATGAAAGGCATCCAAATTGGAAAGGAAGGAGTAAAACTGTCATTATGTGAAGATTACATGATATTGTACATAGAGAACCTCAAAGATCCCAGCAAGAACTATTAGAATTGATAAATGAACTATACAAAGTCACAGAATACAAAGTTAATATCCAGACATCAGATGAATTTTCATATGCCAATAACAAACTAACAAAAGGGAAATTAAGAAAACAATCCTATTTACAATTGCTTCAAAAAGAACAAAAATACCTAGGAATAAACCTAACCAAGGATGTACAAGACCTGGACTCAGAAAATTGTAAGACATTGAAGAAAGAAGTTAAGAAGATACACAAATAACTGGAAGTGCATACCATATTCATGAAAAGGAAGACTTAACATCATTAAAATGTCCATACTACCCAAGCAATCTATAGATTGAACACAATTCCTGTCAAGAATCCAATTATATATTTAACAACATTAGAACAAATATTCGAAAAATTTATATGGAACCACAAATGGCCCTGCATAGAAATAGTGGTCCTGAGAAAGAAGAACATAGTTGGAGGTTATCATGCTACCTAATATCAAACTTTCCTATAAGGCCATAGTAATTAAAAGAGCATGTACTGGAATAAAAAAAAAACCGGACACATAGGTCAATGGAACAGAATAGAGAGCCCAGAAATAAACCTACACCTTTATAGACAATTTCTATTAGAGGAAGCAAGCACATACAATGAGCTAAAGATAGTTTATTCAGTAAATGGTGTTGGGAAAATTGGACAGATACATACAGAAAAATGAAACTTGATCACCTTCAATGTTGGACTCAAAACCATAAAAATCGTTGAAAAAACATAGGCAGTAAAATCTCAGACACTGCTCCTAGCAATTATTTCCTGATACATATCCCCAGGCAAGGAAAACAAAAGAATAAATAAATAAATAAATGGGACTGCATCAAACTAAAATGTTTTTGCACAGCAAAGGAAATCATCAACGAAATAAAAAGACAACCACAGAGTTGAACATATTCAACTATACATCTGATAAGGGGTTAGTATCCAAAATTCATAAGAAGTTACAAAACTCAACATCAAAAAAAAACCAAAATGGGCAAAGGACCTGAATAGACATTTGTCCAAATAAGACATACAGATGGCCAATACACATATGAAAAATGCTCAACACACTAATCATAAGAGAAATGTAAATAAACACCACAATGAGATAGCACTTCACACTGGTCAGAATGTCCATCATCAATAAATCAACAAACAATAAGCGCTGGTGAGGTTGTGGAGAAAGGGGAACCTTTTTGCACTGTTGGTGAGAATGAAAATGGGTACAGTCACTGTGGAAAGCAGTATAAATATACTTCAAAAAATTAAAAATGAATCTGCCTTTTGACCCAGTGATGCCACTTCTGGTAATATATTTGAAGGAACCCAGAACACTAATTCGAAGCACATAAGCAGTCCTTTGTTCACTGCAGCAACCTTTGCAATTACAAAGATATGGAAGCAGCCTGAGTACCCACAGTAGATGAGTACACAAAACAATTGTGGGACATTTACACAACGGAATACTATTCAGTCATAAAAAGGGAAAATATTTTACCCTTTGTGACAGCATATATGGACCTGGAAAACATTATGCTAAATGAAATAAGCCAGTGAGAGAAAGGCAAATACCATATGATTTCATTCATATGAGATCCGTCTAAAAAATTCCAGCCATTATCCATATAATGAGAATGGTTTGTGTGACATTGATGTAACCTGGCAGCCAAGGAGAGTGAATTGGAATGCACATATGTGAACGATGATGACATCACTGTAGTAGCCAGTGGGTGTGGTACACACCATTGAGTGAGCATGAGTACTGTGTGGCCATCACATTCATAATGACTGAATGCATAGAGCAACAAATCTGTACCAAATTTTGCATGAAGCTTTCTCATTCCGCTGTGGAAACTGTCAGATGATTCAGAAGGCCACAGCTATGGGCAACTGGTAATTGGCAGTTTCATTCATGGCTATGCACCTGCTCATACATCATGTCTCCTGCAGAGTTTTTCAGTAAAACATCAAATCACTCAGGTGATTCATCCCCTCTACAGCCCAGATTTGGGGCCCTGAGACCTCTGACTTTTCCCAAAATTTAAAATTGCCTTTGAAAGGGAAGAGATTTCAGACTGTCAATAAGATTCAGGAAAATATAACAGGGCAGTTGATGGTGAATAGAACTGTGTGAGGTCCCAAGGTGCCTACTTTGAAGGGGACTGAGGCATCATTGTGCTATGTACAATGTTTCTTGTATCTTGTAGTTTGTTCAATAAATGTCTCTATTTTTCATATCATATACCTTGTGGACAGACCTCATATATGAAATCTAATGAACAAACTGAACTAACAAGCAAAATAGATATAGACTCATAAAGAGCAGGATGACAGCTAAGGCAGGGTGGAGGTTAAGGCATGGAAGGATTGAGCAAAAACCATAAAGGACTCATGAGCATGGGGAACACAAATTAAAAAAAAAGTCAGAGAGAGACTTTTGTAGACTAATAATTAGTTATCTTGGATCAGTTGTTTACTTGAACTACTGAGTAAATAGAGGATACTCTGTTCTATTGATAAACAATTGAAGAAAAATACTTTTCTTCCAATTTGGTGTGTGAGGTAATAAGTATACACTTTAATTAATGTTTAAAACCCATTAGAATTGTTCTTAGTTTTAGCCTTAATCCAATTTCAAATCTTTTTCTTGTATGTTCTGCTGATTATTTTTTGGTTTCTCACATTGTTCTTGTCTCAATCCCTTCACCCAGTGTTCTGATTGGATGTGTTCTTGATTAGAATCTATTATCATCTTGATCTAATATCTGTCAAGTTTTTCCTAATAACTTTGGAACAACCTCACATCCAAGCACTGTGTCATACATCTTAGGAACTTTCTCTTTTTTTCCTGGGTTCTACTACTTCCCACCTTTAGAGTAAATATGGATGATTAAAGAAGGAAAGATTACACACACCAAGTACTGTCCAAGCTATGATTTCTTTCCTCCACATTGTACATCAATTTTGTAATGAATATTTCCCTAGAGTATCATTATAAACTCCACTCCCATCGTCTATCACTGCTGTGATGAGGGCCATCTCTGTTTAAACATTTCACACAGAAGGTTACATAAGCTACATTGAAATATATAGGGATATTTACCAAAATAGAACTGTGAATTTTTCATCTAAAACTAAAGACAGATATATCGAAACATTAAATCCCAAATAGTTCTGTGTTAAAACACAGATTAATTTAAAACAAAATTGTGAGAAAGGAATGACATCAGAATTTAACATCATCCACCTAAGGGCTCAACTACTTATAGTTACAATTTTCCCTAACAATTGTTGCTGGTGTTCATTTTATTTGGGAAAATATTGCCAGGGTTGTTTTTTTTATTCCAGTGAATAAAGTTTATCAAATTTTCTTGTTTCCACACTGAAAATAACATTTTCTACATCAGAGTGTCTCAGGATTATAGGAAAACTGTTAAAGATACAAGTTAATGTGTTTCATTCATTAATGATCCCACAATTGCCAAACACAGTGGCTAAAATATGATGCATTTAATAAATGTTTAAATTAGCAGAGACATATATTTTTTATGTAGCCTCTTTTATGACCAAAGGGAAATGGTTTCCAGGACAGCAGGCTTCTGTAACACTACAGCCTATAGTGAAGGAGATTTTTCTCTTAACAATAAATTCAGGACTTGGATATTTATATATATATATATCTGGCTACGAATAATGTTGCCAACACTGAGAATCATGTTCTGGTCAATTAAGTATAATGTTCTGTGTTGGGAACCTCCCTGCCTGGTTTCAGAAGTTGTAACCCCCATGGCTAAGGCTGAATGAGCGACCTTCAGTGCATAAGCCACTAAGGAGACAAAGCTTATCTCCCTCACAGGAGTACCACTTCTGTTCCTTTTACTTCATCCATAACTTGCCCCCAGTGCTTGATCAGTTAGTCAATGATGGGTAAGATTCCTCAAGAGGGGATGACCTAAGACAGGCATGATCATGGGGAGGGCCCAGGGAAGGACTCAGGGGGCTATAGCAAAAGGGAGTGATGGACCCTCGCCCCTTGGCTTTGACATAGCTTGAGTCCTCATTCTGTCTGGGAGAAGATTAGTCCTCCTAATCTTTTAGCTGCCTTACTTCCCCTGCCTGACTTAAGCCTGAAACAATGACAGAGGGTTGTGCAGCCCTGTGCTGGAAAGGGCAGGTTCCCTAGGGCAATCAGGCCTAAGAAAGAATATGTAAAATCCTGTGAAACCTGCTTTGTTTAGAATGCTCTCAATTAAATGATAAGGTCCAAGCAGGAAATGAGTTTCCCAAAGTTTTATAGCTCTTTAGCTAACAGACCCTGACTCAGAATAGGTCCTCAGAGTTCTTTGTATGCTATCTATTGTTTGATCCTTACTGCCTGACAATGATTAATGAGCATTACCTGTATTCCTGTGCAAATTGAAACCCAATAAAAACCTGTCAAGGCAAGGGTTGGCTCACTCTCCCCTTGAGAAAGTAGCCATGCCATCCCTTTTCCTCTACAGGACTCGGTAGTCCATGTGAATTTATCTCTTATCTCATCCATAATGCCAAGGACACTGTGGGCCGGTGCACACATCAGTTCTGTTCACCTGTTTAACCTCTAAGTCTAACACTATATCTGGCAATTAGATACAAAGTAAATAAATAAAAGCATCTATTAATTAATCAATGTATAATAAAAGCAATATGCAAATCAGCAAGTGCTTAAAATATCAATAATCCATGGTTAATTAAAAAATGGGTCTCATTTGAATAATTTTAAGGAATGAGTCAAAATTTGGCAATGTATCATAACTACCAAACATCCAAAGAAAATTTCTTTGAGATGTTTTCTTATTAATTTCATTTGAGATATTGTTTTATTAATAAAGGGCTAAATATAGACCAGGCCTTATCCATGGGATGAGACCTGTAAGGAGGCAGTAAGCAGGTATTTAGGATGTTGGCAAAGAACTAGTAGGATAATGTCAGAAGCATTAGAAAAATAGAAGAACCAAACTCATCATCCTTCCTTCCTTCCTTCCTTCCTTCCTTCCTTCCTTCCTTCCTTCCTTCCTTCTTTCCCTCCTCCCTTCCTTCCTCCCTCCCTGTCTTTCTTCCTTCCTTCCTTCTTTCCTTCCTTCCTTCCTTTCTTCTCACCTGACTGTATCAAATTTAAGAGAAAGAAAGATGAATATGACTTAATTCTTCCCCTGAAAGATGACCCTGCCAAGAATTTTTGACTAGCAACCTGACAGAAATCAGTTTATTGCTAATATACATTATTAAGATTTTTATTTTATGCACTAAACTGTCTACATTTTGAGATGGTAATATAATTAGCCAAATTATTCATCCTGAGCTAATGAAACAATTTGGCATGTATGAAAAGGAATAGTCCCTATAAGGGAAAAAGTGTGTGTGTGTGTGTGTGTGTGTGTGTGTACAGAGCATTTTAAAACCACTTAGTGGATGTCGATGTATATTTGAGTAGTTGTATGACAAAACTGGTAACAGTCACTTCATCACACTAAAAATTCTAAGCATAATCTAGAGGAAATAGACCAATTTTAATTATTAAAATAAATAAAATAGGAGTGTGCTAATATAATAATTTATAGAATGTGATTATAAAATATCTAAAGAGGAAAGATAATTATTAAGTTTTACTCAGACTACAGTTACTGCATAAGAAATGTTAAGAGAAAAATATTTTGTGGCATTTAATAATAAGCTAGAAAGTAGACAAATAACATTTTTATCCTGGATATACAAAATTATGGGTATGATTAAGCTTTATATACATAGAAGGATGTTAAGTCAGGGCAAATAAATATTTTATATTTATTCTTAAATAAACAAATAAAGAAGGTGAGGTTTACGCAAGTACATATTTGCTTTTAAGAAAAAAGAATGCCCATTATTTCCACCTTTTTTAGCCTTTTTAGCAAGAGCCATATAATGAGCTGTAGTAGTAAAATTGAACCAACGTGGTATGCCTTAAATTGTGCTGTTGTCTACTGTGTTCCTTGCTCATTATTACTTATATATTCATTCACGAGGAGCCATATACTTTGAGTATTCTCTCTGGTAAAATCCCTTTTTACTGAAGTAAACTAACTTAACTCTATATTCTGAAACCACATAGTATTTAAGTAGTAATTGGTAATCTAAACTAATAACAATAATTTTTCCAAACTTCACTCACTTTGGTTATCATCTTCTTGGTATATTCTGAGCACTATTTCTACAATAATTTACTTATTTTCTTATATACCTTATCATGAAGATACTAATTAATTTTAATGTGTCAGCCCATGAACTACCTAAAATTATTGTATTCTCAATTAGAGGAACAGAAGCCATATTTTGGGAAACACTGGAGTTATGTTTTAAAAAGTATAGTTTGGTTGAAGCTGAATTTAACTATTATGTGTCTCTTTTTTGCTCAGTCATTACTCACAGACAAATTAGCTCTCTGGTAGCAGCAAGACTTTGACAGAGTTGTTATATCTAGTCTTTCAATATTTAGTACCAATATTTAATAATGAAAACAAGATGGATTATTCCTTGTTACATATGGCAGGCATGATAAAGTAAGAATTATCATAGCTATTTACTACTTAAAAAAAAAAGAAATGTGATAGGAAATGAAACTGCCCAATGTGATACTTTAGAAACTTTGATCAACAGCACCTCATAAAAGCGTCTGTTGGAAATGCCTGAAATAATTCTTCCCCAATGCATTTACTTTAATGTTACTTGTAGAACGTAAAACTTGTTACCCGTGCACTGTGTGCAGAATTTCCCAGTATTGTATTAAAAGGTGATTCTACAATCGACTGGACTCTGGCATGGCAATTGTTTTATTCCTGCTTTTCTGAACTTGGCTCACACAATCAATATGGGTTGGGGAAAGCGCTGGTTAATGACCTGATTTGTGACATCTCATTAAATAATGAAGCACCATGATCTGACTTTCATTGGAAACACAAAGTGACCTTGCTGAAAGTAATATTCAGCTAATTTGTATATTTTGAGAAAAGAAGCCAAAGGCAACTGAACAAAGGATGAATATACTAGAATGTAACTAGTGAAAAAATGTATGTAACAACCTAAATAAGTGTAGGTTTAAAGGATTAATTTTGATGTGTTTATGAATAAAAAATATTAACTAAACACTTATGTTCGATAAAGTCTGAATTATGAAGAAAGAACAGTGAGCAACAAATCAGAAAATAAAATACTTGCTCTTGTGAGGATTACATGCTAGTACATAGAAACATAAACTAAGTAAACACAAATGAAACAGGGGGAAAAGATAGGGTGCAGGAATGAAGTGAACTATATTTTTGAAAGGCTGGTCAGGGCTGGCCTCCAAGAAGATAAAAGTTGAGCAAAGATTTTAAGAGTGAGGAAGTGCACCTTGACTCTCTGGAAGAATAGTATTCCTGGAAATGGAAATAACATATGCAAATATCTTAAGGCAGGTATGTACCAGGAACATTTGAGAAACAGTAAGAAATCTAGAATAGCTGAAACACAGTGATCAGAAGAACGACAAAGTCAAAATATCAAGGGAGAAAGATCACACAGATCTCAAAAAATATATAAGGACTTTGCTTCTACACTGATTAGATGGGAAATACTAGAGAGTTTTGAGCAGAAGAGAAAAACAATCTGACATTTTTTTAATCAGTATCACTCTGGCTGCTGTGTTCGGATGGCTATTGGGTAAGGTTGGCAGCAGTAAAGTCAGTTAGAAGATTAAGAATCTTTGTGAAAAAACCTTTGATTTGTACCAGGAGGTTAGCAGTGGCCAGACTGTGGATATATTTTGAAGGTAAAGCCATGATGTTATGCTAAATAATTGAAAGTAAGGTAGAAAAAAATTAGAAAAGTTAAGTATGAGCCCAAGGTTTTTGCTTAAGAAGTTAAAGTTTTCATTAACTGAAATGGCCAATTGTGGGAGAAACCTATTTGGTTAAAGAAAATGAAAAATTCAGTTTGAGACATGGTAAAAGTCTAAGTAAGAATGTCTATTCAGCAATTAGATATAGCTCAGGGAAAGGGGCTAGTTAAAGACATAAATCTGGTACTTGTCAGTTTTAAATGATGTTCAAAGCCATAAACCTGGGTGCAATCATCAAGGGTCCAGTTGTTCAGATTTATGAAAAGGAATCAGAGCCAGTAAGAAAAGGAGGAAACTAGAAGGATATGTTGCCACGAAAAATGAATTTAAAATATATTCCAAGGAGGAGGGAGTGACTAATTGGCCAAATGCTGCTGATAAATACAAGAAAGGCTACATAAAAATCAATCACTGAGTTTAGTAATATGGAGAAGTTTTAAGGCATATTGAAATTAAAAGTCCAAGCAGAGTGATTTAAGATGGAATAAAAAGGAAGTTTAAATAGCACATACAGATAACCTTTTTTAATGAGAAAACCTTTAAAATAGGTTCAGGGAAATAGGGTGATAGCGGTAGAGAGCGGAGGATGTAAGAAATGTTTGTTGATTTGGTTTTTAATGAGAGAAATACCATGTTTGTATACTGATATGAAGGAATGAGTAAAATGCAAAAAGGTATTGTAATGGTAAGCAGAGCATGGGTCCCCTGAAAGTAGGAGAGCAACTCCCCCAATCCTGCTTTCAGGCAAGATTGGGGTCAGGGAAGAGTGGAAGGTGCAGGTTTGAGGTACATTGCATAACAAAGGCAAATAACAGCCATGCCTTCCTGAGGGAAAGAAGGTCTGCTGCCCAGAGCAAATTATGCTCTGAGAAAGACTGTGAGAAAGTGCAGTGACTTATGACATAGCCAGGACAGGTGGATGGCCTCCCTGGATACCTGTGCATCACTGGGAACTCTTGCCCTGACTAAAAATGGCAGCTAAAAGAGGGTCAAAGACACTGGGGAGATGACAAAAATGGTGGACATTAACGTACCACAGGAAAAGCTGGATGTAAGGTCATGCAGGAAGTTCTGAGCTGAGCATTTAAAATGGGAGTGGGAGACCTGCAGAGAAGGCAGCCAGGAGGTCTGTCTGCCTGGAGGTCTAAAGGTCAGGCTGCCTGAAGTCAGGATGTCTGCCTGGAAGTCTGCCTGGAAAAAAATGTGGCAGAGCTGTCAGTGCTGCAGGGACTTGACTGGACACCCAGACTCCTGAGAGAGGCTTGGAGCTGAACTGTGACTAGGAATGCGGAGCTGTAGACTTCTGCTTTTCTAAAAGATGGTACCTCTGAGTGGCATGTTCTGAAACTAGTTTGGTTTGGCAGAGGGCGGTAGGACTATTTGTTTTGGGGTGTTTTTAAAGGGAGTGAGACTTAATGGCAGAAATCTGCCGCTATTCTAAATCTGTATACCCTTTAAATAAACAACCATTTTCCTTTTTCACTAAACTCCTGCCTTGGCAGTCATGCTTGTTGGTGGTGGGCAGTTGAACCCCACAGCCATTCCAGAACACCATTGGTGGGGTTCTCTAACAGTATGATACAATTTAATTTTAGTAATAGGAGAAAAGGATGGATTTTGTTACAAATGCTGGCAGACAAGTAAATATAACATGTAGGCTTAAAGGATTTCTTTTCTGGTCACTTCAAATTTCTAAATGAAATAGAAGAGTAATAGCTTGAGAAGGGAATGTATGAAAAGATTTGAGAGAGAAATGTGGGAGAATGAATGAATTGACACAACAGAGAATGTACTGTAAACAAGAATAAGGGCCAATTTAAAGATTTCAGTGAGAAATTTAAAGTGAGACTGCTCCCCAGGTCTCACTTGCATCTTTCCAACCATGTTCAGTTGCAAGGATGCAGGAATGAAACAGGAGAAAATTAGATTTGTCAGTTGTGGATTTTATAAGTAAGTGAGATGACATAGGTGAGTGGCTAGGATGTTGAGGGTGTATAGAAGGGAGTGAATATTATTGATAAGAAAATTTAAGCTAGATACAGAGAGAATGATGACAACAGGTGGTGAAGAAGAGTGAATGTTGATAAGATCAGTGGATTTCAGTTTTCTATAGAGTTGGAGAGTCGATGAAGTTGGGGTAGAAGGGATATGTTGTAAAAGGTTGAGAGGGTAGACAGATTAAAATTAATATGGATGAGTTCTGTTGAATTCTCAAAAATATCACAAACAATCTGTTCATAAAACAAAACCAAGTTTATTAGAACTCATTACAGTAACGGAGCATGCAAACTGGACAGAGACTTATCCATGTTTCAGAAAGAGGAAGCCAGGAAAGAATCTTTATATGAGTTGTGGACTTGTTTTAAAGTGAGGCTTACAAGACTGAGGGCTGGGAATTAGCAAAGTCTGTGACATAATTGTTTAGGATTAATAGACAAAACAAAGGAAGGTCTTGAAGAAAGACTATATAACTTATTTTTAGGAAACCTTTTGCTTTTTGTGATTACATAAATTGATTTGTGGTCATTTTCTGAAGAAAACAATGAAATTGTTTATTGGTTTATAGTTTTAGTCTTATATTTCTTGGATAAATTTTTCTCAAAACAAACAGCATAGTCATGTTGACACATGGTTTCAGTTCTTAGCTTTATAGCAATGTCATCTGGTTCAGGTGCTTGCAGTTCCAGCTTCCAGTTATAACAATGGCAAAGGCGAGGTGTTATGATGACAGAAGTGAATGGTTGACAAAGAATGGAGGATTAGATCATTGATGAAGTGGATTCAGTGAAGCCAATCAATACCGAAGTGACAAAGACCTAAGTTAGAGTATTGAAGACAAGTAATTGGGAGTCAGAAGCTATAATTATTGAGGAGAGAAGAAGTGACTGGGTATCAATAAATAATAAAAAATAATGCAACAATAAAGGGTGTGAGCAAAGCAGAACTCGAAAGCAGGCAGCTGAAGTAGAGGCCCAGAGTGAGAACCAAGGACGGGAGGAGTATAAAGTCAGAGGTTGGAGGAGTGCAAATGTCAGAACTGACACCTGAGGGCAGAGCCAAAAAACAACATGAAAAGAAATAACAATACTCAAGCTGAAGGTATATTAAGAATTTGTAAATACAGTTTAGAAATATTTTATTTTGGTCTCCTTTTCCCAGTGTATACTTTTAAAAAATATTTTTCTAAGATTTTAGAAGAGATTTCAAGAGAAAGGTTAAAAATTATTGCATTTATATCATAATAATCATACCCACCTCTTTGATTATGAGGTAAAAAGCTCATGCCTATTAAAATAATTCAAAAAATTAGTGACCAACTTGCCTACATGTAAAACTGTTTTTTTTTCTTTAATGTTTCATGTGATTAAATAGAGAATGTGCTATCCATTTCCATTGAGAGTTACTAAGCTGTCATTTGCCAAATGGAAAAACACATACAGAATATGATTAATAGTCATGATAGGTGATAGATAAAAAAAATTCTCATTGCCATTATTAGCATTATGAATGCTATCCATAAATTAATCATGAATACTTTTTTTCTTCCCCTCAAGACAATGTTTTTCTGTTACTTTCAAACAAAGAGTATGTTACAAAAAAATAATTTTTTTCCTCAATTGGTTATGAAAAATCTGCTTAACACTTATTGCCTTCCCCCAGAAAATACATTTATATGAATTATAATTAAAACATAACTATAATCTTATAATTACAAAGGGTGTTAAAAATTAATTGATAAACTTCTTTTGTAAAACTATACAATAAACCAACATCCATTTATGATTAAAAAAAATAAAAACTGACTTCTAGGCAAGATGGAGGCATAGGTAGACACACTGTGCCTCCTTGCACAATGAAAATAAGGACAACTACAATTTAGGAACAAAAAACAACCAGTACTGACAAAATTGAACTGAATGGAAGTCCAACAACCAAGGAGTTAAAGCAGACACATTCATCCAGACCAGTAGGAGAGGCAGAGTCGGGCAACCAGGCAGAGAGGGCTTACAGCAAAGTGGTGGCTGGCTGACCCTGGGCACTCAAGGCAGCAGGGGGCAGATCCAGGGAGGTGGCAGATTGTGGAGGGCCATAGCACACAAGGCAGCTGGAAGACTGGGTGGTCCCACATTCCCATGCAGATAAACCAGGCAAAACTGGGGAGAAAGACAGACCAAGCAACCCAGGATCTCACCGTGGGGAAATAAAGCCTCAAAACACTGATTGAAAACACCTGTGGAGGTTGAGGCGGCAGCAGGAGAAACTCCAAGCCTCACAGGAGAGTTTGTTGGAGAGACCCACAGGGTCCTAGAATGTACACAAACCCACCCACATGGGAATCAGCACCAGAAGGGCCCAGTTTGCTTGGGGGAAGCAGGGGAAGTAACTAAAATCTGGCAGAGAGCAGAGCAAGCACCATTGTTCCCTCTCAGACCCCTCCCGCACATATAGCATCACAACCCAATGACTGGGCTGACCTGCCCTAGTGAACACCTAAAGCTCCACCCCTCACTACATAACAAGAGCTTCAAGACAAAAAAAAAAAAAAAAATGGCCCAAATGGAAAAAATGATCAAAGCTCCAGAGCAAATACTTTCAAGCAATGAAGAGATAGCAACCTATCAGATGCAAAGTTCAAAGCACACCAGTGCACATCAGGATGCTCACAGAATTGGTTCAATTTGATCACAAATTAGATGAAAAAATGAAGGCTACCCTAAGTGAAATGAAACAAAACTCACAGGGAACAAATAGTGATGGGAAGAAAACTGGGACTCAAATCAATGGAGTGGACCAGAAGGAAGAAAGAAACATTCAATCAGAAAAGAATGAAGAAACAAGAATTCAAAAAAATGAGGAGAGGCTTAGGGACCTCCAGGATATCTTTAAATGTTCCAACATCCGAATTCTAGGGGTACCAGAAGGGGAAGAGGAAGAGCAACAAGTGGAAAAGTTATTTGAATAAATAATAAAGGAGAACTTTCCCAAGCTGGCAAAGGAAATAGATTTCCAGGAAGCTCAGAGAGTCCCAAAGAGGTTGGACCCAAGGAGGAACACACCAAGGCACATCATAATTACATTACCCAAGATTAAAATGAAGGAGAGAATCCTAGAAGCAGCAAGAGATAAGGGGACAGTCACCTGCAAAGGAGTTCCCATCAGAGTGTCAGCTGATTTCTCAAAAGAAACCTTGCAGGCAAGAAGGAGCTGGAAAGAAGTACTCCAAGTCATGAAAGGCAAGGACCTATACCCAAGATTGCTCTATCCAGCAAAGCTTTCATTTAGAATGGAAGGGCAGATAAAGCACTTCTCCAAAAAGGTCAAGTTAAAGGAGTTCATCATCACCAAGCCCTTATTTTATGAAATGTTAAAGGAACTTATATAAGAAAAAGAAGATAAAAAACATGGATAGTAAAATGACAGCAAACTCAAACTCACAATTATTAACAACCATACCTAAAGTAACACCAAAAAGAAACTAAGCAAACAACTAGAACAGGAACAGAACCACAGAAATGGAGGTCATATGGAGGGTTAGCAACAGGGGAGTGGGAGGAGGAGAGAATAGGAAAAGGTACAGAGAATAAGTAGCATAGACAATAGGTAGAAAATAGACAGGGGGAGGGCAAGAATAGTATGGGAAATGAAGAAGCTAAAGAACTTATGACACATGGACATGAACTAAAGGTGTTAATGTGGGTGTGAAAAGGTGTGCAGGATGGAGGAGAATGAAGGGGAGGTAATGGGATAACTGTAATAGCATAATCAATAAAATAAAATTTAAAAAATAAAACATTTTTAGGAGAGGTTATAATATTGGTGCTTCAGAAACTGTTCATTATAAAGGAAGTACAGAAAAAAAGTCATCCTCAGAGGACCTTTCTTGGACTTACAGTAAGTGATATTGCAGACTTCTTAAATTTTGACAAAGAAAATCATCAACAATTGTTTATCCTAGGCCACTTTGGACATACTGTTAACTTCTGAAGGGTTTCTGAATTTATTTAAATCATTTTCCTGCATTCATATCAAAGAGTGATGTTGCTTCTTATTGTATACATGATATTCAGTTTAATGCTAAAGAAAACCAAGCAGAAAACTGGCAATTAAAAATCCCCAGAAGAGGATGTTGGATAACAGTAGTATTCTCACTATTAAACACTTTATTTGAAATTTGTCAGTAGCCCTGATCTACATTTATCTTTATAAAATACTGTAATAGAAAGTTACCAATACTTCATTTAGTTGTAAAATTCAAAAGTGGTTCAAGTTTTTTATGAGGTTTAACATTGTACATTATGTTTTCAAAATCTACCTGTTTTTCACTATAAACTGAGCAATGCGTTTGCAGGAAAGGTGCAGTCTCATCCGTCCTGCCTGCAGCTTTACTCACTCTGTCTCTCTGGCTTCCGTCCCAAAATGCAGTGAGCTCTGCTTCAATGATTTCCAGTCTGCAAAGAATTAAAATTTTTGTTGCAACGGACAGGAATTTTTCTACCAGCCATCTATTTGTACTAATTAGACTTGTGAAATGATATCCCTGGATAGTCTGGTAAGACTAATATGCTTAAACCTTAATGAATTCCTTCTCACGCAGACTGACGTCGCTACGTAAAAGCCATAAACCCCTTGCTACTTTTCTCACTCCAGGCTTTTAATCAGACTAGTGCACAGCGACGCGTGCCTGCATGCCCGCCTCTTTCACTTTGGATCACATGCAAGTTGAAAAACAAAAATAGGGCCCATGTTCTCTTTAGTTATCAATAAAATTTATATTTTCATTAGTCATTTTTAGTGCATAAAACAGCAAAATTCACATAATTTATGAATATTTTCATTTTTTAAGTTATGATGAATAATTTTATTCAGTTAACCATATTAGAAATTTGTACTATTAGGTAATATATATTTAATATATTGTTTCTGTGGCAATAGAAATATTATTTACTATAGAGGCCTAGATTCAGCACTTATCATCACAAAAATATGCAATAACATTATCATATGCTATATATCATTGATGTGTTTTATGATCTTTCTATGTTAGGTAAGCTCTGTTTTGTGGGGGATTATCCAATTGAAGATTTTAAGGACATTGTAGCAAAATTTAAAGCATACATTTCTGCCATAAGAGTAAATTTGAGGGAATAAATAAAACTGTGTGTTAGGAATTGTTTTAGTGGCCCATACTTAACCACTTACTGATATGATCCAATACTGAGCCCTGAACAAAACTGCTCCAAACAATTACTTTGAACTCACTGTGTTGTGTTTTATTTGTCTATATAAAAACATACAAGCATGAACAGTGCCTGAGAACAGTGCTGTCCTACGCTGCTAGGAGGTGTAAACAAATAAAGCAAATATTCACAATATAGTGAAGCACATACACAGTGATGTAGAAAGAGGAAATCAGACTTTTTCATGAAGAAGACTCTAGATGGATTACATTATATCAAGGGTATTACTTACAAATGAAAAATGGATGCTTCATGAAGGTAGTAAGAATATTTTATCATTGAGTAAAGTGCATGGACCATTTCAGGATATGTCTTATGACATGAGAGCAATCTGAGGAAATCTTTCCTGGTAATAGAAACAATGTTTCCAGTTTATTGAAGCCAGATGGTTAAAATAGTGAAATTTAAAGATAAAATAATAAGAACAATATTTTTTGGCACCAAGTCATAGGCAAAATTGTCAAATATTTGTTGAATGAATGAACATTCTGAATACATTTTTCAAATAAAATTGATTATTTTGTATTCACAATAAGCCTTAAAAACAGGCAAATTGGAATTTTTGACCTCCTATCTAAGATGAGGAAACTTAAATGAAGGTATTTTAAAAGAATTCACTGAAGTCACACAGGTTGTGACTCCTGTATCTCTCTTAAAGATTTAAATTCAAGATGTCTGGAGAGCAATAAAATGTATGTTAGATAGCTAAGTGAGAATAGAAACCTTACTTTACCGTGAAATTTATTGCAAAATGTTATGTCAAAACCAGGAATGATACTGAATAGATACAGTGTGGAAAATAATCCACAGTGTGGTTAAGGATCAAAATGAGTTCCTGGTAGTTAGCCATGTCACAACCTATTACTCCACTCTATGCAGAGAATCATACAATTGGAAAACAGTAAGTATAACAGTGTGAATCCATGGATGTTTTTTGAGTCTTCTTCCAGTGAACAAATTTATTTATCAGATTCCTCCTGCTAACATCCTTTAAACAGGATCAGAAAGCCTGGCAGTGATGAAATCAGATTCATAACATGTAAGGTACACTGAGGATTTCCCTGATGATGGACTATGAATAAACATATGGATAAGCATTGAGGGGGCTACTCAGACTGGGGGACAACCTAGCAAGGGATCCTAGAATATGACCAAGGCATCATCAGAAACAAATGCATATGCTCTCTATGCTCTTGCTTATATGTTGAATCTAATGAGCAAAATAAACTGACAAACACAATAGAAATAGAGACATGGATACATGAAATAGACTGACAGCTCTTGGGGAGAAGGAGGAGGAGAGATTGAATGAAAGAAGGTGAGGGGACTACCCAAAGCACATATGTCCCTGACCGGTAAACACAGAAAACAGTGTAATGATGGTCGTAGGAAGGAGGTTGTGGGGGCAGGGTGGAGGTGGGCACATGGGGGGAAATGAGGACATCTGTAATGGTGTCAACAATAAAATAAAGTTAAAACAAAAAGAAACAAGTACAGATGGTAGGAAAGTTGTAGATATATTAGAAAGAAAAGGCAAAGCTGGAGGAAGGATTTTCACATTATTTTACTTAGGCCCAGCCATACTTAAAACATGAAAAATTTCAAGCAGTAGATTATTGCACTGAGTTGCCAAAAAAGTTCATTTAGTTTTTCTCCATATGAATGCTCTAGTAGTGATTAGTTGCCTTTAACTTCATTCAAAACAATTTTGTTAGATTGTATAGTGACAGCTGGGGGCTGAACCTGCAACCCAGTCACGTGCCCTGAGCAGAACCAAACCAGCCAACTTTTGTTTTGCTGGCCAATGCCCAACCAACTGAGTTACACTGGCCAGGCAGCAAGATTCCTTTTAAAATAAACCACAAAAACTGTATTTAAAAAAAATAAGATAATCAAAAATTTCTAAAAGGGAGTCAAGAGTAGGTTGGACACAAGAACAAGTTCTGATGACTGCTGTTAAGAACTGGTGGTTTCCAGAAAGCCTTAACTCCGACTGTTGTGATAAGGCTGGAATCCTGCTTTGATGACTTCCAATGCCAGAGTTCTGCTCAGATTTTAGGCTAGAATGGGCAACTGTTTAAGACTTTGTCTTGGTATGAAAGAGAGAAATTCATTCACTTGTGAAATATTCATTGATTATTACTAAATAACCAACAATATTCTAGGTACTGGGAACATGAAGAAAATAAAACACAGTTCTTTCCTTTAATGAATTTACAGTCTAGTGAGAAAACAAGCACATAAACATCATTGAACTACATACAGGTGTAATGATGGAGTCACAACTAATCTTTAAATGAAAAGGACATTAAAAAGCACAGACCAAGCCACTGAATCCAGCCTAAGTCACCAGGGCAGTTCTGTTGTAGGATAATCAGCTAGAACTGTAGCTTATGAAATAAATAGGCATTAGTGCAACAGAGAGGAGGGAGAGAGAAGCTTCCCTCATACAGATGCCATGTGGAAGAAGTAAACCATTTCAGCAGTGATAATGTTCTCATTGAAGTTTGCTGCTTGTTAAGTGAGAGGGGCCTCAATTTCAAAATACTGAACACAGACCGCAGTTGAAATTGTTGCTTTTAGAACAAGATAAAAACAACAAAATGTGAAATACAAGAAACTAAAAAAACCTGTCAATGATTTTTGTGATGATTTAATCTTACTTGAAAATAAGCATAACTGTAGAAGTGACTGAAATTATGTGGCTGAAGGCAATCTCAAATCGTCACCGTATTGACTTTCTAGTTTAATTGCAGTATATCTAATCTGTAATCCCGTGTTTATTGTAACATCATTCACAACAGCCAGGGTTTGGAATGGAAACAACCTAAGTGTCCATTGACCAGTGAATGGGTCAAGAACATGCAGGATATGTAATAGTCCATTATACGCATGCAAGTATAGAATGGAATATTATTCAGCCTTTAAAAATAAGAAAATACTGTTATTTGCAACCACATGGTTGGACCTAGGGAGGATTATGCTAAGTGATATAGCCAAACAGAGAAATACAACTACTGTATGGTATCACTTATATGTGGAATCTTTTTTCAAAAAATGTTGAATTTATAGAAATATAGTACAAAAATGGTTGCTAGGGGCAGAAGGTAAGGAGAAATAGGGAGAAATTGGGAAAATGTTACAAATTTTCAGTGATAAGTAAGATCTAACAATCTAATATATGGCATGGTAACTGTGGTTCATAACACTTCATTGTATAATTGAACTTTGCTAAGAGACTAGAACTTAAATATTTACACATACACAAAGGTAAATATTTGAGGTGATGGATTTGTTAATAACTAGATGACAGAAATCCTTTCACATGTATATGCTTATCAAATCTTCTCACTGTACACCTTAAACATCGTACAATTTTGTCAATTATACCTCAGTAAACCTGAAAATACTACATTAAATGAGGAATATCTAGTAGTCGTACCTAAAATAATTTTCAACTTTCAAGAAAATTTGATAGTAAAATATTATGGTTATGTTATTATTTGATCAATTTATTCAATGAATATTTTTTGAGAAGGTGCACATTTTACATGCATACATTTTACACTTCCTTCTAGTGACAAGCCCACTAGAATAAATGAGAATACTGTGGCAGAATGCCCAGAAGCATAAGCTAACAAGCACTTTACAAAATAATGCTTAAAAAAACCCCTCCTCATTGCTAGTTTATCTCCTGCCACTGCCACTAGACATCCCACATTTGAACTTGGGTTCATTATACACCACACGTTATGTGCCGTCCGTGTCGCTGCAAACCTGTTCGCACCTTCCCATGTGCACTCATGGCTCCCGCTGAGCATTCTGTCCTCGCCCTGCTGCCTGGCTGACTCAGGACAAATTGCACTGAGTCTTGGTTTCTGCTTTTGCATGTGTGGCAGTGTATCTTACTGTCACTAGTTCATGTGAATGCTTTGGAGGTGAAGGACAAAGTAGTTCATTTGGAAATTTGTTAATTATTTTTATCAAAGTTAGAAATTCCAATTGTGTTTAATATATTTAAATAACTTTTCTTGCTTTAAAATGAAAATCAAAATCTTAATGTACCTTAAAACTTAACATCTATCAGAAGTTATATTAAAGTGTGGCTTTTCCTTAGGGTGAGTGAGATCCTATGGATGGTGGGACCCTACTAAGCAGACATCTCCTTGGAAACTTACAGAAAAATTCAAAATGCTCTACTTTTTTCAAGTTGAAAAGACATGTAGACTTCTTACTGACTGCAGAACAACAGCAAACATTGGAACTTATCCAGCAATTTCTTGGCTGATGCTAGAAGTCCAATTCCGGAGGGCACTAAAAGCATTTGAGAATATGTGATGCTGAAATAAAATGCTGAGGTCAATTAATACCACAATTATTAGAAGGAAATTAATTAAATCAATGTGAACAATTACCATGAAACACTGTCACAACTTATAATTTTTCTACCTTTGTCTACATGGAATACTATGAATTTTCTTCCACTAGACTGACTGGGAGAACCAGGGCCACCCGAATTTCTCAAAAGCCAGTGGCCAAAATGACCCAGAAGGTAGAGGACAGGGAGCACAATGATACAGCTTATTCATTCAGCCCTAGGAGCACAGAGCGGAGGGCAGAAGGGTGAAGAGTAGATATGGAGTTCCACAGAGAAGGTATCAGCACAGTGGTTAGTGTGTGTGCCTATATTGTGTAGATATTAAGTTTTTATGTATTAATAAGTAGGTTTATATGGGGTAGGAAGGCTCTTGTGACTATATTTACAATTTTCCCTTTAAAATAAGAGAAAAAAAGATTTAAAGACCTAAATACATTTCATAGACTTAAACTAATCTGTCTAGATGGTATCTTTTAAAAGAATAATTCTTCACTGCCAATAAAATATTTTAAATGGAAATATATATATTGAGCAAGGTAAAATGAAAGATATTAGTGTTTTCTTATTCTGTGCTTTGCATAGTTTTCCTTAAATAGAACTTACCTTTCCTGTGTTAAATCTATCAGATTTTCAAATGTTCTTCAAAACTATTGTCCTCTGTAACCAGAAAAAATTTAAGTACTACCTGGTTAATTTCATGTCTGGTTGCATATAAGATAGAGTGACTTTCTTTCTTTCTATTTGTTTATTTATTTCTCCTTGTCTTTTATTCAAATGAAAATCTTTATTTTAATTACAGGGATAATCTCTTAAATCTCATTAAAGACGTTTTTAATATGACTGTGGAGTATATTTCATTGTACACCTAACAGCAAGATGATATAAATCTGTGTTAAAAGTGTCTTTGATTAACTCATCAGGTTAACAAGCTTTAATGCAGCGTTTAAGGCTTTCTCCCCTACCTCTGAGTAATTACAGATTAGATGGTTAATTTTAACTTGATATAGTATGTCTGTATAAATTGAAATGAAATGTTTTGATACTTTAGCAGAATACATAAAAGTACTTACAGCAATGCTAGTCTAAAAGAATATTGTTCTGCAGTTTGTCAAATTATATTTGACAAAAAATATTTGTAAATTGCTGTCAAATTATAGCCTGATCTTCCATATTAAACAATCTATGCCTATTGGGAGAAAATGACATACTATCTTTTGCTGCATAAGTAAAATAATCACTTAGGAAATGTATAAAATAAGGCTGATTTATACAAATTCCATTTAGACACAAATGGTATGTGACAATGATGAAAACATTCATTTCTGATTAAAAAAAAATCAGCTACCCAGTGCTGTTTGCAGCACATAGCACAGACAGTGTTTGTTCTAGATCACCGTCCACTAATCCACATTATGGTCAGTGTCAGGCAAATTTCCAGATAACACATAGTGACGAGATGAATGTTACACAGTAAGTTTCTGTGTTATACTTTAAAGTGTCATATAATTCAGTGGATTTGAAAATTGCAACTACTGTCCAGTTTTACTAATCCTTGCAAAATTTAATAGGGAAACATAGATAAACTATAGCTACAGAAGACACAAACATCTAGATGTCACTTTTGGAACATTAATATTTTGTAGAACTTACTGAATAAATATAAACATTTGAATTATTTCCATTTTACATTTATTCTTGTTTTTTCCTTTGATGTAAGTACAATCAATCAAAAGGAAAGCAGAAATCTATATTCTAGAGAATTGATACATACTCATACATCAATTATTAATTGATAATTTATATACAAGATACAGAAGTTTTACTGCTAAGCCATGGCACAAATTATAGATACGATATTACAAGGTTAATTTCATTAGTCTATTCTTTTGCTACATTATCTCTTCTGGATAAGAAAAATACTTCATTAATACTAAGGGTTTTCTAAGTTGTATTTTGGTTTATTATCAAAATAATTTGGTTATAATGCTGTAATGTATTATTACAGTAATTGTACTGCATTTGTTTTATACAGACACACACACATCCTTCAAGCAATCCCATCCTGGAACTTAGTCAATACAAGAGAAAACTACCAATACATAAAGATATGTTAAAAAATTCAACTGTAAATGTTGAAGATTTTATTAGCTTTGTTGAACAATTCATGGATCAGGCAGCATCCCATCTAGCAGACAGAAAGGAGTTTCAAAGAACTGTACAAAGTGGAAGACTTTCATGGCCAGAAGGAGGAAAAGAGTGGATTTTTTTTTTCAAGCAAGGTCACCTTCCTTTAAGGGACAGAAGGCATCTATCAGGCAGATTCCCTCACTAGTGCTGACCATGAAACTTCAGACAAGCTGGCTAAGATTACATACCCGGGACAGCCGAAGCTTCACTTAGGTCAGGTATTAGTCTCAGTTAAGTCTCATGTGGGGCTTAGCACAACTGACATTTTGGACCTGTTGTCTCCTTTTTTTAACAGTTATAAGTAAATGATAGTTTTTACCATGTTATTTGTTTTTTAAACAAGCCGATTGTCTATAAATAAGGAAGGTTTCATAAATTATGGAGTAGGCATTGTGTCGTCTGGTTCTTCTGAGTTGTGGATGGCAAGAATTTCATTAGGGTAAATGCGTGTAGGAGGGAAAATTGGTAGGGAGCCAGATAAGGCTAGGAGACCATCATGGTACAATTCTGTCTCCAGTCAGGAGGGAGGGAGAGAAGAATGCCTGCAGGCATCCTAGATTGACATGCAGTCTAAGGAAGGTTCAGCAAAGCCATCAGAGTCATCAACCATCAGAGGAGCCCTTGTCTACCAGGAACAAACTGTTCCTGCCACCTTCAGTTGTTGTATGGGAGCAGCATGTGGGAGACATGGCCTCTGTGCAACTTTGGTGATGAATTTCAGGTCAGTTACTAGAGCCCTTAGTCAATTATACTTGCTGAGAATGTGGACAGTCCCCACATTCTCCCAGCCACAGCAAGCATTGGCAGGCATCCGTGCTATGCACTAAAACATGAGGAGGAATTGACTAGAAGTATGGATACACAATACTTAAAACAATTTCTATCATATATTGTTAAACAAAAATACTGTAGCAGTAATCTCATTCAAAATTATTTATGTATCACTTCCATAGCATCTCATGGAATCTAATAATCCAGACAGTTAATAAAGACCTATATTCACTAAAATGTGAAAGAAAGTGGACCAAAAACAATTCTGGCACCATATGTTCAGCATGAATGGGTAGTGCCCCTGGCTTTATACCAGTTTAGTTTTGCAAACATTTCTAAGGTGATTTCTAGCCTGGGTATTTTCTTAGATTCACCTCCTCACTCTCTATCTCTCTCTCTCCTTGTCAATTTTTTGTCTTTCTCCTCAAGGGTTTTCCTATCTGCTCCTTCTCACTTCTCTTTTTCATCTCTTTTTTGTTTCCTCTAACATCTACCTGTTAAAATACAAATACATGAATTCATTCATTCATTTGCTCACTCATTTATTTTTGAATATGTTAAATCTCATTTTAATTATGTGTGGATTAAGTGGACCAATGATCCCTAAAAAAGTGTTTGCCTGCTTTAATAAACAGGTGAACTTTAACTTCCTTTTGGATGGAATAGAATGTATTTTATATTTTATTTTGTGTGTTTTTATAAAATGTATTCCAAGAGTGGAAAAAAAAATGCAACAAGGAAAGAAAGGGTCCATTCCCTTAGGCTTGAAGCCCCTAGGGAAACCAACACAACCAGAAGAATACATGTCTGTTTTTAAGAGTCTTCAAGAGATTTTGGAGTTGAGGTAGAAAATCTTTTTCCCTAAGAAGCAGGAAGGCAAGTATCCCTTCTTGTATATAAAATCAACACAGCTGTGTCTCCAAGCACTAGTGCATTTGTGAAACGGAGCAAACAAAATCTTTGGTACAGACATCAATGAGCCCTGGGGAAGCACACACTCCTCTGAATTTTGGGCAGAGGGCATTTTATAAGCTGAGAGGAAGTGGCCAGTGCCACTGGCTGACTATAACCCATTTATAACCAAAGGTGGGATCATAGAAATAGTGGGTGTTAGTTACTGATAGTAATCTGAGTACATGCGATTGCAGGCTGCTGAAATTTAGAACGTAAAGAAGATACAGGATGGCCCCATTTCTACATATACCTTTCCAAATTTGTCTCCTGCTCTTTTGTGTAAACTACTTACAACACAAACAGAAGATTTTACAGTTCCCCAGACATCTCCAAGTTTTCATACCTTTATGACTCATGGCATCATTCCCTCCACCAGGATCAAGTCTGTATCTACAATCAATACCCAACCTTCAGGGTTCGGCTCAAATGTCACATGCACATTTGCTAGTTAGGTGGTCCCTGCACCCGCAGCATTGCCAGGTAGTATGCAAAAATGCACAGTCCTAGCCCTTGTCCCAGATCCTGACATACGGAATTGGACTAGTGATCTCTCCAGGTGATTCACAAGCACACTGAAATTTGAGAAGCACATTCCTGTACTATAAAGGTTTTTTGTATTTCTTCAATCTAAAATAACCTCTCCCAGTGTCTGAGAATACTGAACATTTACTTTCTTTTTAGTGGGTTTCTCACCTCTCTAACTGATAATCCTCAAATAATTTGTCTTTAGGTGAAAGTTGATCCTCAAGGCTTTTGAGGCATCTATACTTACAAATCAAGGGAGTACCTATTTCTAAATTGTACTTTAGTGTTTTATTTGTTTGTTTGTTCATTTGTTTGTTTTTAGAAAAGTCAGGATGTGTAGAAACATGGACAACATGGCTTTCTGGAGACAGTCTATTTCAGGCAGGCTTTGGCTTTCCTGTGGCCACAATCCCCACCATCCTCCCTGTGTCCTGGACCCCTGCAGCTTCACTCATTCACATTGCTGCCTGGGCTCTGAGGTTTGAATTTGCAACTGCTGCATGCAAACAGACCTAGATTTCCTGCCTGGAGGAAAGGCATGTCTTTGTTCCATTCAATATCCTGGTAATAGCAAATATCCAATGAGCTTCTTTTATATCCATGTTACTATGTTATATAAACATTTTTAAAGTAATATGAAACAGCACCTGGCCGCAAAAAAATTACAACATAATTGTGCATTTAAAATTACATTTGACACCAAATGCTTTGGAGGCTGCTGGGAACCTAGATTAGTTATATATTGCTGGTGGGGATATAAAACGGTATGGGAAATAGTTTGGCAGTTTCATATAAAACTGAACATGCTCTTACCATATGCCACCCAGAAATTGCACTATTGGGTATTTACCCCAAAGGGATGAAAACTTACATTCACTCAAAAGCTGTACAGAAATGTTCATAGCAACTTTATTTTCAATAGTTCAAATTGGAAATAATCCAAATGTTTTCAACCAGTGAGTGAGGAAACAAACTGTGGTATACCCACACATTCAAATACTATGCAGCAACAAAAAGGACGACTATATTGAAAATGCAAAAACACAGTTGGCTCTCAAGTGAATTATGCTGCATGAAAACAGCTGTCACAAAAGGTTATGTACTGTATGAGTTTATTTGTATATTATTCATGAAATAACAAAATTTGGTAACATGGATCTACATATGGGATAAAATTGTATCACACACACACATGAAAAAGTGTAAAACTGATGAAAATGGAATGAACTCTGCAGATTGTACCAGTGTTAGTTTCCTGGTTTGTTATTATTCTATAGTTATCAGCTTTGCTATTATACTCTCATTATCATAAAGACAACTGAGTAAAGGATACACAGAACTTCTAATTACATTTTTGCTACTTCCTATTAATTTATAATGCTTAAATAGTGTAAAAAATTTAAATACTGTACTAAAAAAAAAACTACATGGAGAATACACATTACTCCAGTAACAATTTTCAGGCATTTCCTCTTACCCAGGGCTAAGACTCACTGCGAGGACAGAGGACTATTTTTATTTTTGGAAGGGTAGCCTAGGAATCTAAAGAAAATGAGAAAATATAGGTATGTGTACATTTATATGTGTCCAGTTACCAAGTTCCCACCAGGCTTTGACAAACTACCATCAATGTGACAATTGTTTCCGGGAGCCCCAGCTGGGTCAGGTGCAGCTGGGAGTGTTTATTAGCACATACTAACATTACACATCATCAGTGCAACTTGAGAAATGCTGACTTAGTAAGAGCTCCTCAGTTGAGGCAAGACAATGGAATTTAAACACTTACTGTATAATAGCTGGTGATAAAGTCCATGTTAGGAAGGAACAGTTTATTCTGATACTCCTCTCTCAGCCAATACAGTATGATTAGTTTAATATTAGTGTGTGCTTAGCCAGACATTTTTTAGTTACAATATCAACACAGATTTATAGTATGTAAAATAGTGTACTAAAAATCCCTATGACTATAATTTTGTGTTTAAAAAAAGTAAAGCCCAACTCTCAAGAGACCAGACTCTGACTAAAAAGAAAAGTGATTTGAATTTTGAATACAAAAGAAAGAGTAAATCAGTAATAACCCCTGTAGTGAGGTCTTGGACAATTCTTTCTGGTGTTGCCAGATTTCACCATCATCGCCTGGTAAGCATGTAAACTCACAAGTAAAATGGGAGTAGAAGAACATTAAATTGAATAAATCAATGTCTAAATTTTTATAAAACCAAAGGGGAGTAGGATTGAGGGTGGGAGATGGGGATGGCTGGGGTGGGTGGGAGTAGTGGGGGGAAATGGAAACAATTGTACTGAACAACAATAAATAAATAAAATAAATAAAAAAGAAAATTTTATAACCAGTTTCATTGCCATCCTAGTATCATTTGCAAATCTCTACCTCTTTTGCTCTGTTTCCTTCTCATATAAATATCAACTCATCATTTTTATAGGGTTATTAAATGATAAGTGACAGATAGTAAACATTGAGTTTTTGTTTCAACAAAACATTTATTTCATTTCCACAGTAGTCTAGTGAGCACAATGAAGAAATCTTGACTGAATAAGACTGTACCTCATTGGTTTGCACTTTTGAAATGAGGAAACATGAATTAGAGAACTAGTTGGTGTTTCTGCCAGCATCACTGTGGAACCTGGTGCTGCAGGGCTGTTTCATTGGCCCATCACTGAAAAACTCATTCAGCAATGGCTTGTATGACAATATAGTAACACGAATCTCAAATTTGAAGTTGACAAGAAGGTCAGAGGTAAAGCATATATATGAGATTACATAAGTTACTCAAAATATCTAGAAAAGACTGATAGGAAAGGTGATTAAAATCAAACAGAATAAGGTTTAACAGAGTCCACAGCCACAGAAGTTTTACATACCTTTCACAGAAACCAAATATAAATCTATGGTGAGCATGCAAAACTTCATGGTAGTAGACCTGCAAAAGACGACTTAAGAAATTTTGGATGAGTATAGGCTCAACCCATTAACAGCATAATATGGCTGTTTAAAAAAAAATAACAGCAATAATCCTTGTATAGCATTCAAAATAATGAAGTTAATAGTCATATTCTATACTAGTTGGATCAAATCAAGAGAAATGAGATTAGGTCTTGGTCCCAGACAGAGACACCAACACATTACAGCATATCAAATGATTGACTATGGTGAAGGAACTGAAGCCAGGCTGTAAGAGGACCGCCAAGATGGAGGCATAGGCAGTCACATTGTGCCTCCTCGTGCAACCAAAACTAAGGACAACAAAAATTGAGAAACAAGAAAACAACCAGAACAGAGGGAAATGAACTGAACAGAAGTCGGACTCCAGTACATCCAGACTGGTAAGGAGTGGTGGAGTCGGAGGCCTGCGGAGAAGGCTCCGCTGCCCTTACGAAACAGCTGCAACCAAACCAAAGGAAAATAAAAAAGATGGCTCAAACAGATTTGAAAGCCCCAGAACCAATTTTTTTAAGTGACCAAGAGATAGCCGAACTATCAGATGCACAGTTCAAAGCACTGGTGATCAGGATGCTCACAGAATTGGTTGACTTTGGACATAAATTAGATGAACAAATGCAGGCTATGATAAGAGAAATGAAGGAAAACGCAAAGGGAAATAACAGTGAGAGGAAGAAAACTGGGACTCAAATCAATGGAGTGAACCAGAAGGAAGAAAGGAACAACCAAACAG